>JABSMR010055353.1:0-14404 GCA_018902295.1 Dusona sp. PSUC_FEM 10030013
GTATCTGATTGAATTTTCGGAAAATTATTTGTTACACACATCAGACACTGAACACTGGATCACTTCCCTAAGATTATATTTTTTACAAAGTGTAGTCCAATGGTCAAAGATGAAACCAACGTTTAATCATTGTTTATACTTTTTTATACTTCAATAATATTCATGAAACTTTCATCGAACCAATGTACTCATTTGTTTTCGTTGGATACGCGATCATTCCGTCGTCTCTTCTGACAGCATTCGTACCTGTACGATCCCACGAATCTTTTGCGTTTCATTATGAATTCGTCACCGTATGAGTTTTCCCGCACTTTTGTACACAGCCTCCCGAACACTGAATCATCACAAACGGTCGCGTTGTCTCAGTTCCAATGATTTATCGAGCTGTCACCAATGTTATGAAAACAAATAAAAACGATAATCCTCGTGGTATTTAAATATTTATTTGCCAGTCGTGGGGAGGTTATTACAAACTTTATTGGACCATTTCTAAGAGAACTTGACGGCCGAGAAATACCAAAAATCGATCACAGATGACGACTGAGATGAGGAAAAGACGAGTACGTATGTGTGCTAGTCTGTCGCGGACGACGGCTCGCGACGTAATGCCGCGTCGAGTTTTACGGCCGCGTGTTCCGCGGAAGCCACTCAGGCGGACTCAAACATTGGCCGCGCGCACACACACACGGGCAGATTTATCGTTGTAAATGGACAAGCACACCAAGAAGCGTTGGCGTTGTATATTCTCTGACTCTCTCTGATTCGCGTGGTCGTTAACTTTCTCTCTCTTTCTCTTTCTCTCGCAGCCTCTCCCTCCCTGCTCTGTTAGAGATCTCTCCCTCTCTTCTCATCACTTGGCTACATCCCCTCCTCCCCACAATCCCACTTTTTGGCTTTGCTTACGCGGATTCGTAAGTTAGCCCTCCAACTTACAAGAAATGTTGCATCCTAGCGTATATAGGCGTTAAATTATCAATGGACGATTTTTAGACTTATCTTTTCATTATTATTTACATTTTAATAACTTTTTACTCTTAAGTTATGTTTTTTAACCATACACCAGTGGATTATCTTCTACTTGCCATTAATTACGAACACACACACAAATATTCTAACTCGTCATAATTTTTCTAATCCGCCAGCTTATTTATTCAAGATTAGACAACTGTGAATAGACAACAATGATAGATCATTTGAGACTATCAATAATGATTGGAAAATGTGAGGAAAATATCTTTCAGATTCGAAATTTCTTCAATCCATCATCGTATTTAATGATAAACATTATAAAATTACATAAAGGTATATTTTGAATTGTACAATGCTTCTTGTTTGGGCCTATTTATAGTTATTTTTGCTCCTCCCAATTATTAACGTAAATGAAAGTTCAACGATGATATTTGGAAGCGAAGCCTTAATAAGGAATCGGGAAATGACATCCTGGAGTGGAAGGATGTCAGCAGCCACTTTGCTGACGGTGATTACGACGTCAGAGTTGAGAATTGAACGTGCCAAATTCTCCGGAGTGAGGCATGATTCGCGCTCACCCACTCGGTTATCGCCTCTTTCCCACGGCGGTCCAATCTTTCGGCTCGCTAACGACGATATGCTCTAATCACGCGTGAGCCATTTCACCCGAATTTACTCACGTCCCCACAGTCTCATTATACTGATTTTTTAAATACTTATTATGATTAATAGATTGTATTCGGGAAAAACAGAAATTTGGCGAAGTTATGCGTGTACACAATTTCTTATCAAAATTTATTAAAAAAAACGAGGACCACAAAGCGTTTAATAAATATAACCATCTTGAACATGAGATTACATTACCATATTGTCAGAGATAGAAGAGTTCTTCGAAACCTTAAAAAATAAAGTGTATTGTCCACATATGAGCTTGAAGGCCTTCTGTATCTACACAATGCTATCCTGATTAATTTCAACCCTTCTCGAAGAACTCATCCAGATGCTATCCCTTTACATTTGTGGTGCATATGTTTCGCGAATTATAAATTAATCCATTCGCTCATGGGAGATGGGAAGGAATTTAGTTTATTCTCCAAAATTCCATCAGATTACAGCACCAACAAGGAACATTGAGATCCTCTTTGTGCCCGCTTATTCCTCGAGCATTTTTATCAGGTTCTAGGGACTGAAACGTTGACGCAGGGAAAGAACGAAGTCGCTGTGACGGAGTTTCCCGCCACCGCATTCGCAAGGCGTAACAAGTGTCTATGTGACGTCATGAGAAACTTCTGGAGGCGGAGCTTGGATCTGCGCGGTGGGGAATTGTACAACCTCGAATGACGCCCATCTCCTCCCTGACCTCCTCATTCCCTCTAGCCCTGCTGGTCCTCTCGATTATGGATCGTCTTCCACTAGATTTCTCGTTTAATCCTCTGCGAGAATTTTTCTTGATTTCGCAAAGGCGTTTCGTCTATTCAAATAAATCTGAAACTGAACGTTGTGAAGGGTCGATTGGTTCTGTTCAATTTCTAACCTTTCCAGAGAAGAAGTCTATTGGGAATGAAAGAAAATACGAAAACGTGATCTTAATTGAATCCTAATGAATCCTAATTCCATTCGTCTCGCCATATATTCGATGGGTCAAGTCCATTATGGCCACTAGTATCAATAATATGTTAAGAACTTCCGGATGCCCTGTGATGAGATAATCGATGAAAGTAGACGACTTAAAGCTCCTGATTACGTGGAATGTTGAAGAGCGCGTAAGAACTACGCAATGCCATTGCTACCGTTTGTTCCTGGCCACTTCGTGGTTTGCCAAAGTGGAAATACCTGTGTTCAAGGTGGGCAGAGAGCGAAGGAACGACCAAACGCACGCCCATGCGGTTTAACTCATTCGTGCAAACCTGAAAGTGCGTTATTAACCCCTTGGCACTTTAGGGGTGAATCACCAACTGCAAACGGTTGAATACGCGCATCTCAAGAACCTTAGATACTCGTATTACGAAAGATGTTTCGATCTTATGGTCGTTTAGTAAAAATTCGATTATGGTTTTTGGACGTATGGAAGGGAGTGTAGTTACTCCATGAAAGAGAATCATTGAACAGCGATGATACTCACTCCCTTCCCCCCTTCTTTCCTTCAGATAAAAATCATCTGGTCTAAATGGGAAGAAACTTCTCCGCCTACTTATCCGCATGTGGCACAGAAAGAAAATATCAAAAACCAATTTCGTACCCTTTTCTTTCATTGTTCCCACCCTAATTTATTTCGTCTCCACCTACCGTTTCTTTTTATATTTTTATTATTTTGACGCATCTTATCAGCTTTTAGTTTGCGAGGATAGTTATCGCCCCTGGAAACGAAGCCACAATTCCCAGTAAGTACTTCTCAACTAGCCCACAGGAAGTTCTACATTTGAGATGGAAAATACAAACTTTTCACACTATCGTTTGGAATTCTCCGAAAAATTAGATACGTCCTAATGGCTTTTTTGGTATCGTCTTTCTCGATTTAGATCTTCCTGTGGCAAGATAAGATGAACACAATACTTCTTAATATCGTGGCAATCCGGAATTGTTTGTTTATCTTTTATCTTCACACTGACTTGATAGATTCTTTATTATTCATGTCCAAATTATTTTAGTGCCAGAAATGGCCAATTGGAAAAAAACATATCGATTGAAAAATATTGGAAAAATTCATTATTTTTAAATTCGAGTATAAATGGCCAATCTCCGTTGCGTGAAAATTAATTTCAAGACGAGTTGCAATATTTCTGCTCGTTCTTTCGGACCACGGAAAATATGTAATCCAGCCCGGTCCTTAGGAAGAACCGAGGACTTTGGTTAGTATTCCGAAAGCTAATGAGCTATAAATAAGGGTCCGAGGGTGTTTAACACTGGAGTGTGTCTCAAACGCACAACGGTAGACACAACTTCGCCCATTGCCCACTTGCGCTGCTGACCCTTGTATAATTAAAATCCCTCCCTAAATCAAGACTAGAAGGTTCCGATTAGACTTACGGACCAAAATCTTGTCTTCCCTTTTGGCTTAAGCTCGGAAGCTTTCGTTCCTCCTTTTATCGTTCGTCTAAGGGTTGAATTTGGAGCAGATCGTTTTATTCCCTTAAATTAATGTTCAATATTAGAAATGAAATAGCATACAAACGCCGAGCAGTTATTTCGAGGCATCCAAAACGGAAAAGGTAGTAATAATAACGCTGAAATAATAGATTTCAAATCATTCTTCCATAATTTTACATAAAAATTGGAATTGACTGGTCACTCGGGAAAAAAGTTTTTATATTCATAATCAAAAAACTGTAGTTTATTTTCATTGAAATTTAAATTAAGGTACGTAATAATTTGAAGAATTTCGGGATGCACCATCGTTTCCATGTTTCTCACGATATTTTTTTAAATACACGTTCGATACTGTACGTGAAAGAAAAATTCTAGGCACAGATGAATTAATAATTCGTGTCGGGAGTATATTTTGTGTTTCACGCTTTGATATGTCGTGTTTATCGAAATATGAGAAAGGATATGAAAGAAAAGAGGAAGGGGAAAAAATGGCAACAGAACAAGGGAACAAACGAGTAGGAAAGTGTTTGGGAACGAATGAAATGGAAAGAAGGAAGCAACGTACAATGGCTTAAGCACATAACCGCGAGCTTTCGTGCACTGGGACCGAATTTGTCCCCGTAACCGGACAAATAATCCCCAACGACTAGATGTAGGCCCGTTTCCGTTGATACAGCTTGCTCCCGTTTATTTCCGTGCTCGCGCGTGCAGTTAATAATCCGACGGGGGTTTTGAGCACGCGATAAAAGCCGAAAAGTTTTGTGCAAAAGCCCGGAACGGATAAAACCGAGAGAATGAAAGAGCAAGAAAATACGAGAATATAAAGTGAGCACGAAACGCACAAAAAAAAAATACATGAAAACAACAAATAATTATAATAATGACTCGTCGTTTCGTTTGTTTGTATTTATATATCATCGCTACTTGTCGGTGGAAAAAAAGAAGGTTTGTCGAGTTTACCGTATGCGGTTGAACGTCGAAGCTCGCGCCCTCCCACACACCCTTTTATTTGTCCACCCTTTCGCTCTCTTTTTCTCTGTATAGGAGGGTAGCTTCAGCCTTTCAACTATATGCCCATATACACACACATTTGTACGCTTCACGACCTATCTACTGTAAGATAACGACATTAACTCCAAAATTTCATTAGAAACAATAAAAATCTGCATTCAAAAATCGATACGGAGTGTACTTTTTAGCGTTAAACTTTGTTCATACGAAATGCATCACTATAAATTGTCATGAAAAGTATAATTCAAACACATTGATGAACCTCCAAAGTCCTATTTCCAGAAATATTGCGATTCATTTTAAGTTCGAATAATAAGGAAATTACGAAAATGTCACGCCGCATTCTCATAGTAAAAAAATTGTTATTCCTATGACCATGAATTAATACAAATTCTTTAAATATTTCCAAAAATATTGGATTTTCGAATTTATTTTTAATGTAGTTGACCAAAAATTGTACTACTTTATTGTCGAATTTTTTTCGCTCGTGCAATGTACAATTTTGGTTAAAAAAATATTAAATATATATCTTATCATCAAATACATGACAATACAATCAATAATTATTGTAAATATAGTTCTGCCGAAAGAGAACTCGAATTCTCGTTGTTAATCGTTTGTGTTCATATTTTTGGGCTTCAAGACTTAGCGAGTAAAGACAGAGTACACGAGGATAGACGTTTGTTTGATGAGTAATGAGGATCGAGGTAACGCAAACGTTTGAAATACGAGCTTGTTTAAAACAACATGTGAGTATTAAAAAGAGAAATGAAAAAATGTATTTTATCATGAAATTCGTGATAATAAAATCAATAATTCTTCTAAATATACTTTTGCAAAAAGAGAACTCGAATTCTCGTTATTAATCGTTTTTGTTCATTTTTTTGGCCTCCTAGGCTTAGCGAGTAAAGACAGAGGACACGAGCATGGACGTTTGTTTGGCGCGTAATGAGGATCGAGGTAAAGCAAAAGTTTTAAGTACGAGCTTGTTTAAAACAGCATGTGAACCACCCTCTCAACCGACAATGACCTCAACGTCGTGTCCCTTCATATTACATGGGACAGTCTCTACCATTTCACTCGGACCGTTAATAAGCTTGACAATCCACCCCTCTAATACACCCTCTGTTCAAATCACCAAAGGCCCGCTACTGCGAATACATATCGTGGTACATAATACAGTGCTGCGATGTTGGAATTGAAATTCCAACGTTAACAACGAGTATTTCGAGCGGTCGAACAGATATTCAGATTCATCTGTTCATTACATCAACAATGCATCTGATCATTCGTATCAAAAGATATTTCACTTTGTTGACATTATTTGTAAGGAATCTTGATCCAGCAAACTTGCAATAATTTCAAAATAATAATAAAATAATTGAAGTGCTTTAACAATTTTTCTCTTTGTAAATTTTTAATATTTTCTTATTTTCTTCGATTCCTTGAGTTTTCTCATCACGATAATTAGTGTATTTAAAAATACGAGAACACCATAACGATATTTCGAAACCAACTTATTGCACTGTGGTAATTGCGAAATATTTGGATCATTGTTTACTGACAGTTGATCGAGTAGAAAGGTATTTCCCTGCGGCAGCAACTGCTAGGACTGTTTTGTCCAAACGTCAGTAAAGCAGGTTGGTAACAAGTACATTTTTCCTAATTCAATTCCTGGATTATCGACGATCGGTAAAAGTGTTATATTTTAAGGTTTCCTACGAACATCGACGACCACTCATACTCTACTTCACTTTTTGTGCTCAGTAGTTCCCACAGATACTCGCAGAGGCCATGAACTTGAATTTTCTACCAACTGCTTTCAATCGGAGTTGAATTCTCTACCATAAGATTGGGAAGAATTGAGAAAAAAATAATTATATTCTTATTAATGCTAATTTCATGTTTCAAAAAGCATTCTCCCTTCAATGATAATACAAGTTTTTTGAGTTTGCTCCATAAATATATTTATTTAAATATTCGAATATGTTGCACATAATCGACGATTATGGGCAGGTCGAATTTTCTGTTTGTAGATCGTTATCTCAAGACTTGCAGCGGCTCTTTTACTTTTTTGCAGTCCATTCACGAGTGGCATGAATATCGATAGATAAGAATCTCCGTAACTTCCGACAAGGCCCCATTTGCTATTGTAATCTTGATGGTAATGCGATCTGGTAAAGTACTTATAATGGAGAAAAAAACAGGCATTGTATTTTTACCGGCCTACGTAGCTCTATTTCTGTCTTTTCTTTCCTACCCTATGAAACGCTGTTCCCTAACATTTTGAGGACAGGATATGATCCCGTTTTGCACTAGACGCAACATATGTGGCCTATGAAAATCTTTTGTATCCGGAGGAAGATCAAATCATGGAGATTTGGGGGTGATGAAAAAAAATACTCGGCTAAGACGATGGATTAAAATAATTGATGCCTGTCAACGCAAAATGTAGCGAAGCAAAATTGTAACTTTTATTGTATTTTTCAAATGAAAATATATTTTGACGGCAACAATTCTCCACTTGCAACAAACTTATACAAAACTCCACCAAATTCTCTGCATACAATTTTTCCAACAAAATCATCGCGTGTGCAAATGTTATTTTTTGAAAAATTAAAAAATAAACCTACGAATGATATACAACTCTACAAAACTATTTACAAGCAATAACTTAGGCGCGTTTTACTTCGAATCGACATTGTTTTTTTTTTGCGGAGAAAAAAACTATAAGAAAAAACTGTTGCCTGAACGTCGAAGGGTCCAGACTGCGAGGAGTTTTGCATTTTTTGCCGCATACCCGTAGAAAAAAGGGATGTTTTTTTTCGCCATACGTTCCTTTTTTCCGTCGCGTTGGAGCAAAAAAACTTTTGGAGTTTTTGGCCGATTGTCTCTTTTACCGTTTGAGGTTTGATTTTTTTGGTTATGAAAAAAAAATCTGTGCATGAAAAAAAAATGGAAAAGGGCGAAAGGACGACAGAAGTGAATACAAGCGGGGGAGGACAACCGCGACGAAACAGTGACGACCGCGGTGCGCTTGTTATATATTAATTTTTATGGATTTTAACGTTGAAAATGTAGCCTGTTTGTAGAAGGGACGTGCCCGAAGGGGTATTTTTTCCGTTTCCTCCGTCTCTGACTCGAGATATGAGCGACGACTCTGTGGGTCTTGTTTATTACGATCATAAAATTTGGCTTCAACACACGGACTTTTTTCTCACTGTACGGTCAGTATGACCACCATATCTGGCCACGTACTTACCAAAGAATCAGGGGTAGATGTTTTATATTTTTTATTGAACAAAAATGAAAAAAAAATTATAAGAAAAAATCGAGGGATCTATACGTTCTGCCCATTTTTATTTTAACCATAAATTATTTTTGATACAGAAGTAATCATTGACGTTTTAAAGTGTTTATTAGAAAGTATTGATCCAGGTGCTTAACATTTTTTCGCTAGCTTTTTTTGCCATGTCTTTTTAAGTTCTTTCTCATTTTTTGTGTGCTTTTTTTACTCGAAAACATTGACACTTTTTAAATTTTTTGTAACTACCAGTTAAACGACGTTTCTTCTCAATTTCATGGTCGCGGAAGCTTCCCTCTGCTTTTTTTCTTACTCTTTGGCTGCCATCATGATACAGAAACTAAGTGTCTTCGATCAGTAGGATCTGATGGTGAGAACGTTTTTTATTTCCTTAAATAGCACAAAGGTAATTCTTTTAGCAGTTCCCTTTTTCACGTTGTTTTTTTTTTCTTTTTAAAGGACTATTTTATCCTCAGGCCTATGGTATTATGTTGAGAGGGCTTGCTGAGAGATTTTTTTTAATTTGTACGCTATGTATGGAGCACTTTAGTCCCATCGAAATTAATTTAATAATGTTCCTGGACGTATTGACACGGCTTTGTCCGAGGGGTCCTCAACTTCTCGTCCCTTAAACCTGATTCTGACACACGTCACGTGCACAGTCTTCTCAAAAAATGGACTTGAATTTTATTACAATTATTTTTAGAAAATTTATCTTAATTATTCATAATATTTTGAATATTTCTTCGTCGTTTCAGTATGACGAAAAAAACATGAAAAAAACACAAAATATCCGTCAAAATCATCCTCGTCTTTACCAATGATATTGCAGTCGAATGAAAAATCTTTCGATCCATTTTTTTTTCATTCTACTTGCAAGAGAACGTCAACGACGAGGAGTAAGTTTGTGGGCCTGTTCGAAACGTAAATCGATTCGGCGTCATGTCGAGAGAACGAATTTATTTATCTCTCCCGGGGTTGCAGCCCCTATATCTCGTTCTGGCGGCAACAACGCGTGTTTGGACATACGAGAACTTACGAGGCGCAGTGATCAATCAACGGCTATTCTCTGGTTATGTTTACGGTGAATGCCAAAAGAAAAAAAAGAGACGCGATAACAGAGAGGCGCAACGCCGAGGAGAGGAGCTCGAACGTGAGGAATGGCGGATACATAGATCGAGAACTCGGGACAGAAAAAGAATGGGGAAAAACGGGAAATTAACTGGAAGGCAAAAAAAGGCGACATGAGATAGAGAAGCCGTTCATTACTGCCCTCACTTTCATTCCCCGATAAATATGGCATCAAGCATTTGAATTTGCAACCACTGTTGCAAATTTTGAAAGAAGCTTAAAAATTTTATGAATTTCGTTTCCCTGATCTTTTTTCTCTAAAATATACATTTCATCGAATACGTTCTAGTGTTTTTTCCTAATTTGATCGAACGTTTAACAAAAAATGTGTTTACTCTCATCTGGATATCTTGGCACAGCAGAATAACCGAAAGACTTGAGTTTTTCCGAACTTTCTTTCAATCGTGCGTGCCACAGCTGTTTGCCCGGATCATTCACGTTTTGTTCACGTCCGTTATATTCCCACTTACAAAGTCAAGACAGAAGAAGTAGTTCGGGATGCTGCGACTAATGGCACGCTTTCTGTTCATCTTTAACGTCACGTCACAACTGACATCATCTTCATGTGACTCTCTGCGATTTTATGTCTGGAGCACGTACGATTCTAGGCTGATAAATATAGAGCCACAAATTGCTTGTTGTCCCTACTAAGAATGTTTTACACATTTATCCCAGAGAAACAATTTATTGGATCTGAATATCGTTGTTTAGCGATTAAAAGAAAATCTGACGCAATTCGGCCTGATAAAATTAATTATGAATAACGCCAAAAAGTGATTAACAAATTGACGAATAAAAAAATGCTTGAATAAATTGAGAAAAATAAGAAAAAATCTTTTTCTTTTTTAAACCCAGCTTCGTGGATTAAAAAACTGAACTATATATAAAAATTATTTCATGCAATGCCTCTCGAACTTCTGAAAAGTATAATTAAAAATGTTTTAACAAAGAGTCGATGAAAAAATTCGTTTTTTTGCCATTCCTTTTCATTGATCTCGATTCTTTATTCAAAGGATTTCTTTTTCTCTCACCCACACGTCCAATAAATTCACGTCACTAATAATAGACCCTGAGATAATAATGACACGTTTCGGGATCGTGAGCTTCGCGCGAGTGTTCGTGTACGTGCATTATTCATCGTGTGTTTAACGTACCCAAGCTCTCGTCAGTTATCAAGGAAATACAACACACGACTCATGTACTACACCAGTGATTTATCCCCCTCACTCTTTTCTTTTTCTTCTTTTCTTCTCTGTAACTTGACCAGGAAAAAAAGCTTTGTACGGTGTTTTAATGTAGAAAAATAATGAACGCGAAGTATGGCTGAGAGTTAATTCGTAAATTAGGTGAACGATAAATTATAAATGGATGGTGTGTTTTCTCAACGGCAGTTTATTTTACAAACGTTGTCAGGACCAACTGCCCTCGACAGTTGCATCAATAAAGTAAGAGGGAAAGAAGAAATGTAGTAGCACGCGCGGTCCTGTCCCTTCTCCCTGTCGTTTCTCATTAGAGCCCAGAATCCTTCAGCCTTCCCGGAAAGAAGTCCTTGACTCTGAAATCCTTTGATGTTTCCCTGGACCGTAATCTGCATCACGAAAGATCGTTAACCCACAAACAATAAACTGTGCCTGGAAAATCGTTACGAAAACAGGATTTATTTTCAATTCGACAATTTATTTTTTATTTCTCTCAAAAACCAGTTGATTCAAATAATTATTATAATTATACGCCCTTAGCTGTCAGGGTTGAACATATCGATTAGTATAAACTATTAAAATTCGTGAATTATATTTAAAGATACCATAGAAAGACTGTGGGTCGTACTGACCCATTTGTAAGGAAATAGAGTCACTCGTATAGTTTTTTATTTAAGGTTTGATCGGTTTTGTATCATTTCTAGTCCACAATGGAATCTCATTGAAAATCATTGAATATGCTAGGAATTACGTCGACACATATAACTGTCTTTATTCAAAGGAAAGTAAATCGATTTATCGAGTAGTAAACTAATATTTCATGTGCTCAGAAAATCTTGTCTTTTTTCTTAATACGATTATTGCCTGAAGAAGTGCAGAAAATTCTATAGAACTGAAACATGAACGATAACACCCCCTTTCGTTGTCCCTTGGAGTGTATTCATACTGTGAACAATTGGAAAGATTTTACGACGGGGTGCCCCAGGGTGACGACTTCTTCAGTTTCTTTTCTGATTCCTCTCTCAACTCGGCAGGACCGCCGGGTAGTTCAAACAGTAGCGGATCTTAAAAGTCTCTAGAGCCTAGTGAAAGAAATTTTGGAAGTAGCTGATCATTGGGCCTCACATGTTTAAGTGAAGGCAACGATGCGCGATGTTTGCTGACAAGAAGGGGGCTTGGAGTCCCATAACCATTGGTTCATAGCGAAGCCTTTTCATTCGCGATCCCGATTCATTCTGTCACCTCGGGGCAGCAAAACAAGACGGTGTCTTCCTTTTTTTTTTATAGTGCGTAGCTTTCAGAGAGGTAACACGTGTGTGTGTTACGTTGCTTACAGTTTGGGCCTTATGGTGCTCACACATAGGGTGACAACATAAATATAATGTCACGGTTCCGCGCACGCGAATAGGACAGCTAAAGGGACTGAAAGAGCAAAGGGGAGAGAGAGAGAGAGAGGGGCGATCACCCGAGGGAAACATCGGGCAATGAAGGAGCCACCGTGAAAGACGTCTCTTCTCGGGAGCCCTCAACGTCATCACCAATTCACTGTCCGTCCTTTTCTCCCCTACGAAAAAAAGGCCGACAAAAACGGAGTTCAGAGCGGAACGACGAGAAGAACTTTGCTCGTATAGATGTGAAGTGAAAGGAAATAATAGGCATATGACCCCATAGGACCCCAAAGATTTTTATGGAACGCAAGCATGTAGGGGAAAATGAAAAATGAGGTTAGCCTACTCAGGACCACACTGTCATCCCTGGTCCACCCAAGGGGGCTCAATATTTTGGCACTCGAGTTCCCCCTTACCAATGACAATGACCTGTTGTCTTGTTTCGAATATTTCGTCGAACATCCGTAACAATCATCACGACCTCCTACAAAGTCTTTGTCGAAATCCTGTAAAGCATATCATTGTGAAGTTGACAAAGTAATCGTGTAATCAAATTTTTCAGTATTTATTTTTCTAGCTGGATTAAAAATTACACATATCGACTAATTACTTCGCGATTGACAAGTATTGAGCTGTATACTTTGAATATTAGAATCCAGATCGATCGGTTACTTTTATTTTTTCGTCAAATCTGTCGAAAATCTCAAGTCGTAGATCGGAGTGAGTACAATCACGTTCAATCACTGCAGCTTCCATCGACAGTAGCCCCTTTGGAGTCATTCAAGCGATATGGGATCTTGGTTGTTCATATACACATATCCAAGAACATATACGTTTTCCTACACCAATCTCTATGAGCATGTTTAAATATATATCTGTAAATCTGTATACGTGTAAGATTGTGAGGGTCGAAAGTAGTTGAACGTTAAAACTGGACCCCTTCTTTGGACTCGAAAGCACTATGTATATATCGATAGCTATGGACCTCGTTCAGGGATCTAGAGAGGATAGATTTGGTCAAGGGATCTCTCTCAAAGGGTGAGAGAATGAAGGAGTGAAGTGAGAGAATGAGTAGCAAAGGCAGTAGCGAGTTTACAGTAGCTACACAGCGAAAAACCCCTCTTGGTGAAGCTATCGCGTCATATAAAGGTTCGAGGTATAAGGGGGAACTCCATATACTGGACGGCACGTATCTTTACGGGCTATAAAGGGCAGCCCTCGTTACGAAATGCCAGGACCGCGAGCGTGGCCACCAAGGCACCGCACAGAGAGTTCTTCGCCTCTCTCTCTCTCTCGCTCTGTCCCTCCCTTTACTCTCTTCGTCCACGTGATTCAAGCCCTGTTTTCAAGTATCCTTCTTCCCCCTTTTTGCCATGCGTTCCCGTCGTCTCCGTTGACTCTAAAACTTCCCTTAACCCTGCCACTGTGACCGAATGGTCGCCACCAATCCAGCTGTATCCAGTCCAGCAAATGTTCTTAGTCGATAAAAACCAGTTTAACCTGAATGACAAAAAAAAATTACAGTTAAACATTTGAAAACAAAGAGCTGGTCTGTAAAAAGGAGTGATTTTGTGGAGTAAAAAGTTTGGGTTTTGAACTACGATATGAAAATATGTCAAAAGTGTTCGAGAGTATTTTTAGCGAATAGCTTTTATTCAAAATTCGCCTATCATGACAACTGGATTAAAATAATGTTCTCAGAACTATATAATTATGTAAAGAGAGCAACTATTTTATGAGCCTTATCGGCAAAGAGTCGTTTTTGTTCGTTTTCCCCAAAAGGACAAATCTCGAATATCATTAACTTGATTATATAATTTATCGAAATAAAAGTTTCCCCGGTGAAGTCACGCCAGGCCTTTAGGGTCCAAAGTATATTGTGTCGTGTATTGAGAAGCAAAAAAGTCTAATCGATTTCAACACTATAGCGCGGTGAGCCGAGCCGACACGACGGGGCGTCTGAGGGAAGATTCGTGGTCCCACGAGGGCCCTCCCCCTTCTACCGGTTTAGTACGTAATGAAGATGTCACGTCACGGGTGTCCCATATGCCCTGTACCGAAAAGCCCTATTGGGTCCTCACATTCGTCCCGTGGCAAACCACGGGGTGCTCGCATAAACGATGTCACGCGGATCGTCAATGTTAGCATTGTGTGAAGCTGTAACACACTGTGCAACTCCTCTGACTTCGTCGCTTTTACCTCACAAAAGTAGCAGAACCGATTCACCGTGCGGAATCGTAGTGGCAGTCACGTATAATAGAACCATTCTTACTATTATACATTTATTTTTATATACAGGGTGTCTCGTTTTTCTC
>JABSMR010055464.1:0-14397 GCA_018902295.1 Dusona sp. PSUC_FEM 10030013
ATATATATATATATATCTATATGTAAAACCTCAAGGGGATAAAAGACGTAGAAAGTGACGAGAGTTTAAAAGCGAGTGAGATTATAAATGCTGTAGCACGATCGTGTGTATATAAATCTTTATATGTGTATATATACATATATAGAGATATATGTGTACACATATCCTGTATTTATATACGGTAGAAAATAAGTCGCGAAAGTCTGGATGATGGATTCCCGTCAATTATGGAGGCAACATCGTATTGTTTTACCGTCGGACGGGCAACATTGATCGATGGTTGCCCGGGTCCTTGTAGCTACTTGCCTTCTTGCCGCTCTTGCTGCCGGTGCGCGCCCCTCGAGTGGTCCACGACACATTCGTAGGGGTTTACTCGGGAGCAAGAGGAGAGAAAGAGGATGAGAATCTCTACAGCAAACGGCACAACAGCCCGACGGCGCGGCGTCGCGTCGGCGGACGTTGAATTTTCGCTTTTGTGTCTACGTGTGCGTGTGTTACACCAACCAGGATCGCGAGCTTCTCGTATGTCCTGAGATGACCAACGCGCGACGACCGAGACGTCCGACTCTCGCGAACTCCCCAGAGTTCCTACCAAACTTCTTGCTACATCGAGAATCTTCTCTCTTTCTCTCTTCTCCGCCTTATTTTCTCATCCCTCTTTCATCTTGATCGAATCTTTTGGCCACTATCTCTCTCTCTTTCCCTCCCTCTCTCTTGCTTCACATTTTTCTCTCTTTCGCTCTTTTTCTCGCACTCGTCGTGTGTTGTTGTCCTTACCATGTACAAAAGTTACCCTGATGTATTCCCAAACGTCTGAAGCGCCAGCCGGATGCCAGAGAAACCCTGAGCATGAATTCGCGCGGGACTCGCATGCGGTAGGAGATTTTAAAGCGTACACGAAGATCCAAATTAATCGCATTCTTCACGTATAGACCTTTACTTGTGTACTTACGAAGCTGAATTCGAAACGGAATTTACACGAGACAAAAATCACTTCAAATTAGCTTAGTTGCGGGAAGAGATTTTTTTCAGAGAATAATAGAATTTAATGAAGAAAGTTCTGATTTTAAGAAGTAGTAATAAGTTGGTTCAGATTTGGAATCTAAAATAATTAATTGACTCATCATCAATATTAATAATCATTTTGATTTTAAATAAATTAATAACACTGTAATAACAATTTGTTGTTTAATAGACACTGATCAAATAGGATTTTTTTAATTCAACAAAGGTTGACAAAGGTCTCATTAGTGTCAACGACGAAAACGACGAAAACATACAAAACAACGAAAGAGGGAAAAAGCCATCTGTGCTGAGTTCTCGCCTTTTCTTGCCACTATTTCCGTCGGTGTTCGCTGCTTCGATGGCTACAAAATATATTCGTATGGCACCATAGCTATGCGCTCTAAGGGACTCCATTCGTCAGTTGACACGTACAATTCCGAAGGAGGGCCCGTAAGGGGCGTCTGGTATTCGAATTCGGTGCAACGTGCTTTAAGCCACTTTGGCCAAAAGGTGTCGGTTGTGAGTTAATAAATATTCTGTCGAGTGAGACTCAGCCCATCCAATTTTCTTGCCCCATTTACTCTTTTCGTACATCGATCTTGTGACGCGTCTAACGTATTACCTAAATTTTTGGCTTCTGCTATTCACGTTCATTGCCTAAGGGTAAAGTAAGCAGTAAAATATTTGCAAAGCTGTCACACTTTGACCGGTCACAAACAAATTTTCGCTCGATTTATCTCCGATTCGTTCCTTGAAAATCAGAAAATGCTTAGTATTCGATTTTTTTTTAAATTAAACTCAAAAAGGATAAAATGTATCTAGAGACGCGGCAGCATCTTGACGCCAAGTATTAAAAAGACGTAAATTATACCTCGAATAAGTAGCCAGTGGATAACTTTGATTCTTCCAAAAAATAATTCGCGACATGGTGGAACAAGACTCTTACTCAAAAATCCGATTAAAAATTTTAATGTTTAACCATAGACTCCTACAATCTATTTTGTTCCGAACGTGAGCCCTACAAAGAGGTTTAAAACGACCTGAATCTTCTCTTTAGCATAAAACGTTCCTCGTACGCGATAACAAGGTTTATTAATACAACGTTCCATTCCTTTTTCAATAACGAAGAGAATGGTGTATGATAAAATCGTATCCGATGAACATTTATTAATGCAAACTACAAAACAGGAATCAGTTGCGAATAAATCAAAAAAGAAGTTTTTTACTAAAAAAATTGTCGTTTTCGACCTCTACAACGAGGTCGTTTTCGACCCCGTTGTAGGGATCTAGGGTTATAAAAGTTGTTACGACACATTTTAGCACCTCAAGCTGTCTGACGAACTAGCGAACGTTTTCAGAAAAGTAAGGATTTTCCCAAAACTATTGAAAAATGTTCGTCTCGCGGTAATATCGGACATTCCAAAAGTTCGTCCATTTTTCATTTTTATGAATTTCATTGTTGTTGTAAATTTTCAGAGTGTGTTTTTAACGATGTACTGATTAGATTATTTGCGAAAACGATGGGAATAACGCGATAATATGTATTTATTTGGATTATTTTTGAACGAAATTTTGCATTTTGATCGATATAAAGTAAAAATTCTTGATTAGCATAGAGAAGAAATCCGGCTTCTGAATATTATAAAAACTGCAAATAATGGAAGTTAAGATTTATGGCGCAGTTAATTATTATAATTTTCCTTTATTTTCCTACTTTTTATGAAAATTTCGACATGTTTTTAAATTTTTACTGAACCTCACTTAATTCTACCGCATGTTATGGTAATAATTGTCTTACGTGTCACGATGAAAAGTACATACAAAATTTGAATCTTTATACGTCGGACACTTGTTTCCACGTGTTCCAGATATTGGGATAATTTTTTCCATAAATCTTAATATAAAATTGACTTGTAAATTTGTTCCACATGCATAAATAAAAAGTGTGATAAAGAACAATGAAAATTAAGAACAAAAAATCAACGGTTTTCGTTTCCACATACAGGCAATGTGTTTTGTGGTGAATGAGATTGGAACAGAGTAAAGGCAATCGAAAGAAAAAGATAAGACATATTTCAAACCTTCGTAACAAAAAGTTACAAAAAACTTTTTTGTTTCTCTTCATTTTCTTCATTATCCTTTATTGCCAGTATATTGTCTTGAATAAACTTTTCTACCATTTTGAGCTCACGCCACTTTGTAAATTGCTACATCGCTGGGACGGAGAATTAGGCGTGTCCTATTCAATCCCTTCCTCTACTAAGAGCATCGTACATCACATGTGAGACTTGCAGCTTTATTTCTCGAGTTTGTCGTCTCACGCGTCTGTATAAATATAGAATTCGATTTTCGCGCTCGCAAATGACGCGCGCGCTGCGAACGTTCGTTTATTTTCTTGTCCCTTTGAAAACAGGCTGGCATTTGACATTCTGAAATTAATAACTCACGAAAAGTAGGCCATTTTTTTCAGAAACCTACCACTACTTCTTTCAAGGTTGCAAAAAAAGAACTTGAAATGATTAAATCACATAAATAAATCAATAAATATAGTAACGTTAATAACATTGATATTTTTTACCGACAATTTTTTTTCAACTTTCAAAACAAACCTATTTTCAAATACATTGAACGTTAAAAAAATTTCAAGCCCTTGTGCAGCTCCATTACAGCTTTTTTGCACAAAAAAACATCAAGAAATTAAGCTACAGAAAATTTATCCTCGACGAATTTAAAATAGCCTCAGTGATATACTCCACGTGTATTATTTCTTCGTTTTCTACGTGGCTTCATCCCCTAACGCGAAATTAAATCGCTATTTTTCGGATACTTTGGGGGAAAAATATTTCCGATAGACTGAGAGGGGGGTCGAATAACTCTTTTTCCACCCGCAAAGCTCTCTACTTTTCTTCGCGCACATGTATGCGAAATGTGAGGCTTTTTAGTCGTTTTACATGTACGATAGAGCATATGCGAACTCGTTATTGCGAGCACGAATGATTCACGCGTGAGGGAGGGGGGAGGCCGTAGACGCATCGCAAATACATTTCCATAATTTTGCATACATGTTTTGATAATTGAAGGGGTTATAACACTATGATATCTATATATATTAATATATGCACATAGACATACATGTTTATACATATTCGTAGATATATTTAAATATACATGTACGGTAAATGACGTGGTATTAAAATTCTTCGCTCTATGAAAGTTATATAGCATTGTTTGTGCCTTAAATGCACATAGTTTACGTACAATAACGGAATTTGTTTAACAAGTGCCATGGAGACTCGGTGGCGAATGATGAGCAAGCAGTCGAACGAGAAATATCAAGGACAGGGTTGTTTTGAACATACAATTTAATACTTGTCAATACTCTTAATTGTTCGATAAGAAGTAGACACGTGTATTATGTGATCTAATAAATTTTCCAGCTAATATTTCTCGACCGTGGAAAAATGAAGCCGGATATTTTGGCTCCTGAAATAAAAACACCCCCCTGGAACACCCCCTAGATTTATCTTTGGTGATAAATCTGGAAGAGATTGCTTGAGAGGAACAATGAGCACACAGAATGGTATTAAAAAAGGCAAACAAGAGCTAAAAGGGAAACGTATAACATTGTGTATAGAGGAAAACTCGGGGGTTGTCGTAGACGACATGAAAAGGCAAAGCGGACATTGACGTATGACCATACATACACCAAGAACACACACGAGAAAATAGGAGCTCCACCAACAAGATAGAATGGTCCAAGCCAAAAATGAATGCACCGACGATATCGCATTCCTCAGAGAAAGGAAGAGAACGAGGAGAGAGTTATACCAACATACAATAATGCACTTGATGGAGAGGCTTCCAGCTTATTCTTGGCAGGCAACTTTTGGAATCTGATGGCGTTGTACAGTCGGTGGACTTTGGCTCTCGAACGATGAGAGCTTTCCCGAAAAGCGTATTTTTCTCTCTTTATTTATATTTGTCGATTTGCACTTAAATCGTCTGGAATTTACGCCGATTGATGAAACCTTTGAAATTTTTTTTTTCTGGATCGATTGAAGATGTTCAGTATTCTTTATAGAAAGGTGGAGTAAGAGAGGAAAGTTCGTGGGGAGCTAAAAAGTGTACCGAATCTTTGCCTACCATTTCTCCAATTCGTAAGATCACTTACAATTCAAGGCTTTTCAGCAGAAATTAGTTTCTCAGATTTTCATATAGCAATGCATTTAGATATTCTTAAATACAAAAGAGCAAAGCTGCCATAACACTCCTTTGTATAAATTCGTCTGTGCGAAGAACAGAGATTTCAAAGTATCTAGCGAAAGAGGACGATAGTGTCGGTCGGGGTTAGTTTGCTAGGAAGCAGCGAACGGCTGACGTCGTGCTTTCGGTCCTTTCCTCCTTGGCTATGCCAAGCACACACGCGTTGCATACTGACTCGCAGGCTCTTCTCTTTATCACGGGAGACACTCGAGAGAGTGGAAAGGCAAAATAGTACAAGAGAAAAACAGAGACAGAGAAAAAGGAGATTGAAAGAGTGAGAGAGACGTTTGAATGTGGACTTTGGCTTTTGCCATTGCATACGCACACTCTGATCCCTCATCTCCCCGCTATTCTCTTTTTCATCTCCCTTCAAGCGAGTGTTCTCGTCGCTACCTTGTGTTCTCTTCGGATTCTCGTTGAAGTATATATATCCGTCCACGCGAGATTTTCTCTCGCGGAAATCGAGCTAGTGTTGACTAAAAAGACACACATGCACCAACGCTTACGTGTTTATATACATATGTGAATGTGAGATCTCGCTTTCTCGACAGTGTGCTTGTCCCCGAAGCCAAAATATTTGGAGCCAAGCCACTAAAAACTTTGAGCAAACCAGAGCACACGAAGTCCGAAAAGAGAGAAAGAGAGAGAGAGAGACGGCATTACCGATTTGTTTCACTACATCACGCGAACCGTTCCTCTTGGCATCGCATATCTATATACCTCATCCCCCATTTTTACTCAGAGTTACCCTCTCTCACTCGAAAAGATAGGAAAACAGAAAGACGGAATGAAAAAAAAAAAAAAAACGAGAAGAGAGAAAAGAACTCTCACAGAGAGGAAGAAAGAAGTGGCACCTTTCGTGATATATCGTAGTTTCTTTCCGTCAGCTTCTCCCGGGAGAGAACAACCCTTCCCCTCTCCATCCTCCGTACACCCTGCGCGTACGCGATCTGCTGGCAAGAGTAGGAGGATGGAAAGATCTTTTTCTTTATTCTCCCTCTTTCGACCCCTTCTTTTATATCATCCTTTTTCTCTTCGCAGCGTCTTCTTCAAGTCTTCTGTCTTCTCATACTCCTTCACCATCCTCTTTCTATTCTCTTTCGCTCCTGTCGAGCTGAGCAAGCGACTTTCTTATTCCATTTCCGTGGCATATGTTTTATGAAATGCAAATTTTGCTCGTGCCAGCGGCAACGCCAGAAAACCCCTTGGCCATTCTCGTCCGTACACCCCACGTGGCCACACGTACGCCTACACCCTGTCGCATCCCTTTCTCATCCCACACCATATATAGTTTCTCTATCTCCTCCCTCGATTTCGAAACCCTCCGCTTGTTCTATCCAACCTCCCTTCGATGTCGAGGTTTGCTACTGACGCCCTCGTCTCAACCACCGAGACCCCGAAATGTCGAGTAACACGCTTGGTGCACGTGACACGTCTCATACTCGAAACACACAATACTCGAAACACACTCATATTTTTCAACAGTTTTTTAATGAGTTTTTCATGAAAAGGGAACTATGAAATGTTCATTTTCTCCCTCATAAATGAAGAACTAAAATTCTGCCAAGCTGGGAAAGATACATACCTCTTCAATAATGTGCACAGGAAAAGTCGATACAAGAAAATATTTTTTTTACCCCCCAGAAATTCAAGTTCAACTCATAAATTATGAATTTAAAATGCAAGACATACGAAGTTTTGCATCGCAAACAGATATATATTATGACATCATGTTTTTTTCCTCCAAGCATGCAAACAAATGTCAAGAAAAAATGAAACTCATAAATAAGAAATCGGGCATAATAAGTAGCCCCGCGCATTTTGATTTATCAGACGAATTAATTACGATGAACATTCGTGAGTGTTTTACAACGAGCGCGTTGACTCGAAAAGTCAAAGCAATCGTCTCTTCATCCTTCTCGTTCCCAAGTGAATGGTTGTTGAACGAAAGAGCAACGTCGAATCATATCGTGTTCGTATATGCCGCGTGAAATTAATTAGTTAATTAAGCACCGTTGCAACGGTGTCCATCCAATTAAATCCCTGGGCCCGTGTCGGCTCCACGATCCTACTCGGGTTTAGTCTCGACGCTATATTACACATGCGACAGAAACCGAGAAAGTCGTTTTGTTCGTACCAAAAACTACCAACATCGAATATTCTTTTTATGATAATTCATTTATTTGATTAAAATAAAATCTCGTCTCAATCCAAATTTTATTTCAATTCAGACACTATTACTTCTCATTTCTTATTTTATTTACAGTTATACGTAAACTGTGATGTCGAACTTCTCAAAATCAATTTATAAATAATAAAAATATGTTCGATCGATCAGCTCTTCACTTTTAGTTTAAAGTAGTTTCCGACCTCAACCTATTGAAGTAAATAAGCAACTTTGGTTAAATGAGTGATTACATTAATCGCATTAAGAATCAACATTGAAATTAGCTTTGTAGGAAATTTGGCAAAAGGAACAGAAGTAAGCAGAGCCCAATGATAATCGGCAAATTAACTAATTGCCTCAATTACAGCGTTTACGAATTAAATGTTCTGGAAAATATCCAGTGTATAAATTTGGGAGGGGGACCAAAAGATGAATCGCACTTTCATTTATAATTATATATATATTTGCAAGATGGCTTCGTGGAATTTAGATTTTCTACTCCCCTTTCGTCTCGCTCGTTTCACCTTGGCCGAGAATATAGCGCGAGAAAGTGAAAAAAGGGGTTGAACGGGGGTAGCAAAAGCCCGTTCGTTCTTTCACGAAGTACGATAACGGATGGATGCACCAGCGGCTCGTGGACCAGAGCGATAGCCGAGGGGACTATATCGAGAGGGGCGGAGGGGGAGAAAAAAGAGGAGGGATCGCCAGAGCGATTTGTCCCGTCTGTTAATTAGTGAAAAAACGGAGTATGAATCTCGAGCGATCGTATATTACCGCGGGTGTAATGGATGGGATTACAGCTGCTGTGTTAAATTAAACCGAGAGGCAGCCGCCCGGCGCGCGCTCTCGGTACTCGTACTCTCAAATACCTATAGATATATAAACCAGACAACCAACAGCATGTATCCTCTTTCTCGTCTCCAGTTTCTGACTCTCTATCTTTTTTCTCGTTATATATATATCCTTGTGTTAATTTTTCATCATTTTTGCAAGTCTTCTCTCTCTTTCTCTCATCCGGAACAACTGGAGTACTGATATGGTATTCAGACTCTCGATGTAACGATAATATAAACGTCCTCACTACTGACCGTCTCACAATTTCTTCTTTAATATCCTACTGATTATTCTATAAATAAATCCAAGAACAGGGAAGACGATTTCAATCATTAAAAATCGTACTCTCATGAGTATTTCGAAAACAATTCATTGACCCTTTTTAACCGTACTAATTGAGCAATATAATCTTGGAATGATTTTTTTAACTCCGGACACAATTATTAAGTATTTTACAATACGTAGCTTGTTATAAAATAGAATGTTCTGCGCAGCCATGAATAAATGAAAATTTCATCATTGTTGAAGCAAAAAGAATTGATGGCATTGCTCTATGCACTTAGATTCTTTGGTACATCTCTGAAATTTCGTAACCACATCTCGGTTCCCATTCAAACCTTATAGCGATCTGACGTGCATTCATCCCAACATCACTTTCCTCACTCGTAAGATCTATCTTGCTTCTCACTTTATCACGATTATTCAGCCACTTTCGATATCATTCGCTGACCCTCTCTCTATCTCTCTCTCCCTTTCTCTGGGGTTTTCTTGAGCCCACAGTAGTCAAGTGTACAGCACGCTTCGTAGAGTCTGGATGGAACTGATAGCGAGACGAGCGTAACGAGCCGACTGGCATTGAGCGAGACCCATGTTCATTCATCACGACAGTATGTGCTTGAGCTCGTAAACTCGAACACGAATGGTAGCTCCATCTTTCTCTTTCTTTTGGTCTCTCGTTGATTCAAGAGGTTTTCATTCAATGTTTAGAGTATTCCGCACACAAGAAACAGAGAGACAGAGAGAAAATATGAGAATGAGGGTGGAAATGATGAATTGATGAACCTTAATACGTAACAGGCCATAATAATAATTCACTCAAACTATAGAAATTTATCACCATTAAAAAATGTAATACTTTTTTATTCAGAAACTCCAGGATTTTTAACCATACACACACATACGTTTACAGCTTTTGCCCAATATGTTTCATGGCTCTATGAAATTCGCTCTATTATTTTCAATTCTATAGTGAACTTTGACAACATGACATTTGTTTTTAAACGTAATGATTGAAGAAATTCATCGGAGCAACTGAAATAGTGTGGATTAACGATCCCCAGGTACTTTCGTACTAAGCAAGAGAGAGGCAGACAGAGAGAGGATAGGTATAGCAGAGTCAAAGGTGGATTTTCGGGGGTAACACCAACCCCCGGAGACCTTGATGAACGGTCGTGTACGAGCAGTACGTCACTGGGAGCGTGTTACTGGTCTGCGATGTACATTCACTATATGAGATGATATGGTATGAATTTGGACCAGATGATTTTCGTATTTATATACCAGTATTTGAGTTTCTTCCGACGTTAAGAATTTGCATTGGAATATTGGGGGTCGTTCTTATCAATAGAAAAAAGTATTCATAAAAGAAACATTTTTCTGGAAATTAGAGAAAAATATTGCAACTGTGTGCCTTCAAAAGAACAATGACAGAAAATGATATTGTATTTTATACTATATACATGTTACGAAAGAACAATGCCAGAGATTGTTGACATATCTATACATAAATCGTTCACCCTCATTCCTCTTTGTCACTGGCATTTGCGAAAAAAACCCTCGAGAGATATCTTGCCAAGGATATATTCTCTCTTCGATGCTGGATAATAGTATAACGAGAGGCGATAGATCGCGGGTTATCCGAAAGAAGTAGAAGAAGAAGAAGAAGAAGAACACAATTAGGCCTTCTGGCATTTGCTTCGTACCCCAAGATCTACCGAAAAAGGACAAATCCCTTTTATCTATAAGGGAGACGGAGGAGAATCTTCTGTCCCTCGAATTCGTACTACATATGTATATATACAGGACGTGTACAGGGTGGTATTCGAGTGTGTTACGTTTTCTCTTTTTTTCCGGGTGGGTTGTGGATGAGAGAGAGTGTGCGCGAAGAGGATAAAGTGGAGAGAAGTAGAGGGTTGGTTAGGTGGGATGGTTCGAATCCCGCGAGAGGGTGAAAGAGCGAAAGAGACAGGATGGTAGAAAAAGGAAAGAAAGAACGAAAAGCTCTAGGAAAAGAAGAGAACCCTCCTGCTCTTTTTCTCCTCCTATCTCTTTCTCCCTCGCGGAGGCAGCAAGGAGAGATAGATTACTCCGCCATTCTTGCAATTTCCCTGTCGTATCGAAGCTCGTAAATTCTCAGTGAAATATGCGAAGGGGCGCCTGGTGCGGGCAGCACGCTGCTGCTGTTACTGCTACTCTCTCTGCCTCTCTTTCTCGCCCGCTAGATCGTGTACTCTGCTCCACTCGTCCAACTCACCCCCAACGTTCCTACAGGACGTCTCGCTCTCGCCGCCCTCTCAGCCTCCGAAACCCCCGTATCAAAAGGGGTTGGTAGAGAACCCGAAGGGGCTGTGTCTACCAGGGAATACTACAAGCAGCGAGCAACGCTCGAGCCCTTCATCCTCGATCCATCCCCTTCCATTCTCATCCCATCGCCATATCCAAGTGGAATCCAAGGGCGCGAAACCCACGAAATTAGCTCTACTTTACTCACGAACCCGTAATTTTCAAGCCTTTCGCTTCTTCGCACGCGTTATGAGTGTAAAAAAGACTGTTGCGATTGTATCTAAGGAAATGGATGAAGTGTGCAGCGTTTTTTTTTCTACGTGACTTTAGGTACGATTCGACCATTCTCGAACAGCATCAAATTTCCGGTTGCAATTTTAGGGTTAAAAAACTCGTTTGTTGTAGACTTGACCATTAAAAATGCATCAAAAGTATTTGCTTGTGATTACACAATCAATTAATTATTGCAAAGCACATAGTAAATATTTCTTTAGAATTTGAAATAATTAAGCACATGTCCGAGAGTCTGTTTTACCAAGTCGTATTTTTTTAACTCAAACCTAAAAGCAGTTTGCATTTGGAATGCGTTTAGTCAAGAAAATGCAAGCCTGACTGGAACATATTGTCCCTCCTGTTGTGTTCTTTTTCGTGCCTCAAGGGTCTCGTATAATGGTTTTTGTGTCTCGATGAATTTGCACCGAAATAGTTAAGTGCTCCGTGACTTACGGTGGGGCTGCACGAAGAAAAACGTGCCGCTTTAAAAAAATAAAGGGCCTTGAAGAGAGAATCATTGCTGCACGAGAAAACAAAAATAAGAACCGAGAACGCTCTCATCTACTTTTCTTTCTCGCCACAAAAGTCTCCTAACCCTATTCCAGCGTTGGTGCCGAAGGTAGCTCCCAAAAGACGTCGCTACAATTAAATCGTGAAATGAGCAGGAGGGACCAAGGGACTTGGCTCTCTGTCATTTTTTATTTGACTCCCTCGATTTTCGGCAATAAGGGAGAAGGGTTGGCAGCTGTCACGGAGACAAAAGGCTCCTAAAAATTTCAGCACCCCAAAAAGTATGATGAGAAATAATATAATCGTCATCAAATGACGTAATGGACTGGTAGCGGTTAATTTTCTTTTTAACCTTATGGATCTTTCCATAGAATCACTAAAATATGATTTCAATTGATAGTCATCGCTAATAGTTATATAATGAAAGAATATAATTTCTTAAACGGTTATCATAACTTCGTTTCTCACACAATAGTTGACGAATGTCTAAAAATACGATCCTTCGTTGAAAAAAATGGAATTAACTTGTAAGAATTTTTTTCTTCTTCCATGAAACTACAGTCTCGTGCTAAACTAGAGTCGAGGGCGATTCATCGTCCAACTCACGTGTGACGCTGCGTAGAAAACGTTTCCCGTTGAACACGGTAATTACGCGCGTCGCAGTAGCCCAACCTGTTTTTATCACCCCACCCGGCGTTCTGCACTTCAGGCTCGTTTCCTTTTAATCAGGTTATACAGCCACACGAGAGATACCTTCTTGTGAATGAGTATACGTTCTTAGTGGTCGTATATACCACCCAGAGAGTCCTCTTTCTCTTCCCCTGTGTATAAATTTATATACATATATACGAAATACACGGTATATGTGTCTCAAGAAGAAAAAAAGGGAATCGCTGGGCCGAGCTCTTTCCAGAATTACTTCACTGTGCTAATGCATATTCAATTAAAGACCGACCGTTATACAGTTATTTAGAGTGTTACTTCATACGTTGGGGCAGATCCTTAAATTCGACGAATCATGCATGTGGTAAAAGTGGTCTCTTTCATTTAAAAAAATTACTCAGGTCAAACAAACCGTTCGTTTATTAAAGGATATTTTTTCGAACCTGCACAATTTACGAGATTAGTTTTATAATTAATTAAACCCAATAAAAATTGTTTAGGTAAAAAACTTTTGGTGGTAAACTTTGTTTCCAAGTTTTATAAGGAATATCAAATAATTAACGAGCGATATCAGAGGATGGTATGTAGATGTAGATATATAAGAAAAACAGTTTTAATTGTACTCCTCGATCATCCAACCAGATAGAACTAACGAAAAAAATAAATAACCGAGAATCTTTTCGAAATAAGGTTTGTGCGTGACGGTCCTTGAATATATGCGACCCATGAAGGAAGGGAGGCAAAAGAAAAGCATGATTTTTCGAGGGTCGACGGACCGGGAGTGACTTTCATGCACAGATACAAGAGGGAAGAGAGAATAGTGGGTGTTTGGCGAGAGAGATGGGGTGCCGAGAGTAAGAAGCAGAGGGTGCTTGTTGAGGGGCAAAGAAGAGTCTGCGGTGGGATAGATAAGGGGTTTCTGAGTGTGCGAATGTGTTTGTGTGTACACGGGGCAAAATTGTGAGGGTTTCTGTACACGCCTCGAGGGTTTTCGTGACGAGGAGAGAACGAAGAGAGAAAATGCCGGGAGGAATGGAGCTTGAGGAGCTTTTGTGGGGTAGCAAAAAAAAAAGAATGAGAAGAAAGGGAAGAAAGCAAGAGGGGAAAAAAGGAAGAAGCAGATATCGGAGCAAGGAAAGAGAGAAAAGTTCTATATCTTTCGCCACAACTGCAATTCGACCCTATATTTAATTTCCCGGGAGAAAGAGCGAGAACCCTTGGGCGAAGAAATCGTCGTACTTCGTAGTTTTGTCGAGGGGAGGGGGTGAAATTCGCGCGAGACTTTTGCCTCTCTCTCTCTCTCCCCCTCTCTCTTTCCTTCTTTTACACACGGACAGAGAAAACCACTGGAATTCGAGAGAAGGAATTGTCGTTTAATCTAGCCGCGGCTGACTCGATCCTATCTAGACGGAATTTATCATTCGATAAATTGCACAACCGTATATCAAGCGCACTTCCTGCCGAAATGTCAATATCGTCTGTATACTCGCTTCCCGCAAATTTCCCCTCTCCCTTGCTCTCATTCTCCAAACGTACATCCGATTGGTATTCATCAACATCGTCCAACATAATTAAACGACGAATTGAGAATTGCAGCGAATGTTGGCAAGTTCGAAAACGTTATTTACTGATGATGTTCGATAGTCATTCGTCACGCGCGTGTCCTTGATCCATTTTTTATTTTCCAACCTTGAAACATGTAAAGAAACAACCAAACGAATCTAGCCGGAAAGTTTCGAACTTTCAAATCACTTTTTCATCTTCAACTTTGTATTTGAAATCGTCAAAATTTCCTATTTCACAATTCTTCCACTAAAACTTAATTCATTTGTGAAATACTAAAATTTTCGTTCTGAATAAATTCACTCCAAGAAAAAGCAAGCACTTGGTTCTTTCCTATATTTCAATCTTTTTGTAATAAAGAGCATTTTCACATCCTCTTCATTCTCCCTAACGTAAAATTAGTTTTGAAAAGTGGCCGAAAACCGATACCTTTTTGACTTTTTTTTACAACGCCATTCAACTCCAAGAGCTTGTAATACATCGGACATTTATCCTTAAACGTACATTTTCAATAAAAAAAAAAAACTTTCGATACTGTAATTCAATTTGAAAAAAAA
>JABSMR010055575.1:0-14385 GCA_018902295.1 Dusona sp. PSUC_FEM 10030013
ATATATATACATATATATATTTGTTCGAGGAATTTCAGTGAAAATTAGAAATTCCGGCAAAATCATTGAAAATAATCGCATCCCGAAGTATATTGTAATATATCCGACTTATTGTTATTCGTAATATGTTTTTGTTCGAATTTGGAAATTAAAAGTTATAAAATTTAACATTTATTTTATTTTTTTTATCAAAGTTTTAAAGGAATATTCCTTTTTTATTGTTTAACTACGAGCTCGATATATACAATACTTCACACACCCACATATACACATTTGATTCCCTGGAGGGAAGGCGATTCTCCATGGATCGGTAGCGTCTCGTTTCGCGTAAAGAAGGGTTCTCAGTTTGGCCATGTCACCCGCCTCACGACCCTTATATACTCTCTCTATCGTTCTATGGCTTCGCCCACACCTCTACCATTCACCCTCGTAAAATAACGCGCGAACGACCGAATACATTTTGACAATTCTATTTCGATTATTTCGTCGCACCGTGGACAGCTGCTCCGCCGACCAGCGACAATAAACTAACGTCCTTGTTCTTTTATATTTATATAGGTATATATAAATATATCCTACAGTATATCACCAAGTACTTGAAGTCGTACACGATTGAGTTTTAATACAAAGGGTATCCTCTAAAACATATGGGTACACATCCAAATCGCCGAGGGCTATCAATTTTTTTTCGTCCAAAATATCCAGCTTTAGAATTCCTTATCAATTTTCACCAAAAATACGCAAAAACAACATGAAAATGTTTAAATTTAAAAGAAAAGTGTTAAAAGTGGAAACCACGTCGATATCAATATTTGACGGAATATAGAAGAATACATGCAATGAGATGTGTTATTTATTTGTAATATATAGAAAATAATGCTCAACGCTATTTAATGATATCTTATTCTCGTTGGTTTAAAAACAATATTTTTCCTAATACCATCATTTAATTAAGAACTTTACTTCGTCGATATTTATATCGATTTGTAGTTCGTCGATCGATTTTTTGAACATTACTCTCATTTATGCTGTAAAATGGCTCATTCCTGAAGTAGATAAAGTTTGTGCAACGTCTTGAATGGCTCAAGTCACCAGACGCTGTTGGACGAAAGGATCATTTCAAAGTTTGGATGCTCATTGAATGCCATATACATTTGTATATGTCAGAAAGAATACATACATATGTAAGATCGAGGAAAAAGAGCAGGATACCGTACACATAATCCGACGCGCAAAAGAGTCCAGAAAAAAGACTATATAATGGACCCTTAGCGACAAGAGACTATTGTGCCCGTTTTCCACCCTGACCCCTCCGATCTATTATCATGTAAATATCAATTTTATTCCCAACAGACGGTAAAGCGAAAAAGAGAGGATAGTGTGGCATAGAGACAAGTGTCCACGTTACAATTGTCGCTGCATCAGTGCTCTCGAATCCCTTGATACTGCAAATCTGTATCACTTAATCATCGTGGAGGCTAGTTTCCATTGAATAATTTCTCATGTATAAACTTCTCACTGTTCCATATTTACACTCTCTTATGAAAGCTCCTCAAAATGAGACGGAATATCTTTCGATAATTACGGAGGAATCGATGAGGCTGCAATTCATTTTGTATCGATCGAACAGATTTTCGAGTTTAAGGCACTAAGTAAGCTTTATTCTTTTTATTTTTGGAAGTAATTTATTAATTTGATTTAGTTTTTTTCATCTTCTTGAAATATAAGGCAGAATGTCCCTGAAAATTTTAAGGAAGCGCGGGACAAATTGAAGAATTTATAAAAACTCACAGTGTAAATCCCGTGCAAGTATTAAAAGCATAGATATGGAGTGGTAGCGTTTTTTCTCAAAACTGCTTTTCCACATCGTTGACCGAAGTATGTCAAAAATTGCCACATGGGTTAACTTCAAATATTGTAAGCTTGTTATTTATAACGTAAAGTGATCTTCGAACTTCTGATTTTGATGTATCATTTTTTGTATTAACACAACACGAGCGTCATATTCATAAAACAAAAACAGTTTTTACTTTGGACTACGTATTTTTTTACTAATTGATGTTTCAAAAGTCCTTCGTTCGAAGATCATAAACTGTAATATACAACACAAATATTTTTCATCGATGATACAATTCTAGACGATAATAGTCAGTGGAAGATTCTGTTTTGTTTTTTTTTTTAAATCACCGGCACAATGATGATATGTTATTTTCGTATACTTTATTTTGAAAAATATATTTTTTACTTTACAAAATAAACTTTTTCATATACGCAACCATTTATTAAATCATTCAATTATATACTGTAGTTTTCATGAAACGGAATCCCACAAAACATATTGAACATTAAAAAAAAATTACAGCACAAAATACGAAGAAAAAAAACTCATGTTTGGTCTAACTTTGATTCCCCATATCTCCAAAATAAATTAGCGTAGGGACTTAATTTCTTTTTTATTTTCTCCAAAATTTTTTTGAAAACAAAAAAGTAATCGATGGTCTTATTGGATTTCGTAATAGTTGCGAAGATATCGCACAACATTTTAAAAAGTGGCTTTTTTGGTGCGTTTCCAGCATTTTACGTCAATCTTTTGATTCACCAAAACCTCCAAAACCACAAAACTCAAAACAACCCAAAACCTTTCAAAAACTTAAAAAACTCAAAAACTTCAGACCCTTCTTCTCCTCCTCTTTTGCTTCGGAGTTCAAAATCTTTCATCTCCAAAGCAAATGAAGATAAATAGTCAACTTTTTTACGCCGTAATTTCATAGAGAATAAAAACGTATATAATGATTATGTCAGATTCTGTGATGGTTTCGGAGATAACGCACGAAACGTACAAATATGTATCTGCTTGTGATTTTCCTAATAGCTTCCGCTCCAAATTCAAGATCACAAAATGGAATACCTGAAATTCAAGTCAAAATGATCCTATTCGCCCAATAATTTGCATTGCATGAATTATTATTTTCCAATTGTCAAACGAAAATGTTCGGATTTGTTTGTTCATAAACATCACTAAATATTCTACATAATTCCATAGATTAATGAAAACAATAGTAGCCATTGTTATTCCTTGAATACAAAAGCATGCGCGAAATTCGTCGTAGGTAGGAGTGCTTTACATCGTATATAAAAATCCGGGCGTAGAAACTCGTTCGGTGAGACATGATGATTCAAATAAGGAATTGAACTGCGAGAATAGCGCTATGAATCTCGATCGACTGGAAAAAGGAGTCCGACGTTGATGGCATCCGCGCGTGCCACGAGGCTCTGTATATAAAGTCGAAGAGAATCGAGAACAACTCGAGCACTACTGTAGCTTTCGGAACACATGTATCGAACTCCCTAAATGGATACGCAGGAGCATTTGCCTGAGAAAGAAAGAGATGGCAGTGGCTTTTGCGACGCGAGTACAACATGTCGCCTCTTGAAAACCAACTTGGACCAAAGAAACGCGTATGGAAAGATGGGAGTCGACCGGAGAACCGGAAGCTGCACGAAACGCCATGATGAATTTCTCTTGTTTTTAATACGTTAAGACATCCACAAGCTTAGTCTCATAATAGCTTGGTGTAAAAATGGAAGGCTCAAAGGGGATGAAAAAAATGAAGAGCAAAATATACGAATGCACATTCAAGTCACCCCGCTGCAATATACACACCTTCCACTCGTTTATTTTCGCTTCTCCGAGCTCAATGGTGGTTCCTATCCGGACCCTCTAGTTTCACTCGCTCAGCTCTCTCTCTCCTTGTCTCTCACACATTTTCTCTCTCTTGCTACTACACCGACGAATCACGAAGTGGCACAGGATTTATATCCCCCGGGTTATGATTAATGGATCGTCCCGCGTATTAGCACCCACTTGCCAGCGTGTCAACCCTCGTTCTCGCCCACCCTTTTTCTCCGCGCTAACCCTGCCTGATCCTCCCGGCTTGCGGATTTACATTTCCAATTTGATAATCCTTGTCCCTCGTGGCTGATTGACTCCTCAATTTCTCACTGATTTCGTTAGAATTTTCACTCGTGCAAATATCATAACGTTATTTCATGACAAAATCTATCAAATGCGTTATTCAAACGGGGACCAGTCAGAAAATCGTACATGGAACAAGTATATTTGTAAAGTTACTCAGTTTTTCAAGTCTATTCAAATTAATTAGAATTTCTTCTTTTTTAAAAGAAGTTTTTCATTTACTTCATAGTTAAAATAAATTAAAAAAAATACGGGGTAGAAATCTCAATTTTATTATCCAGTTAGTTTTTTTAAATTTATACGCATTTTTGAAGAAGTCGTATTTTTCATGTAAATTTTGACAATTGTTATGTCCGGATCCGATATATTGTATGCCAACGCATACTGATGACCGTCGGATATTCATTTCGGTTAGTTTTCTTATGCATTTTGATGTTTAGAGACAATTTTCAATTGTTGGTAAAACATATCAATAAATAATCATATTTTACATAAAAATATTTTAAATAAAGAACATCCTCTTCTCTATTATTTTAAACTTATTATATGTTTCAATATTGTCGTTTAAAAAAAATTCAATTCAATATGCATCTGCTTAATGTTCGCTCAACGAGATCACACTGTTTTTTTATTTTCGCTTTCGATTTGTTTTTTGTCTTTTCACCTTTAGATACTTTTTCCCATTGTATTGTTGTCATAAGTCTCGTCGATTCAACAGATTTCGCATAACGGAACATTTTGTTTGTTTCATTACGTCTTAAATAATAAATATATGCTTAAATCTTCATCGAACAACACTCCCAAATCTGTGAGTAAGATAATAAAGTAATGGAGACTTAATATACTAATAAAGTAATTACACACATGCCACAGACCTCCAAAATTAGGGTGAGGCAAAGTTTCTGAATGAAGATTGCGTCAATAATTAATGCACACCTCTAAACAAATGTGTTGTCCGCCTCGAAGTGACAGATGTTTGAATATATTGTCCCTAACGACCACCCGATATTGACACTTCTATTTGAAAGCTCCAATCCTTGAGATATTGCCTAATTTTATATTAAGCACCCATTTTATAATAGACAACTTAATGATAAATACAATATATAAAAAATGTCCCTAAGTTTCAGGGTATATGACAATAATTTTAACCGTAAATTGTCGGGCGAAATACCCCCTCGTGATTTTTTTAGATAGATGATTTATTAAAAATTAAAAGCACTTGTATATTGAACACTTTTTACAACTAGACATATTGATCGGGTAAATTAGTAAACAGCGTTCAATAATACTCCGCACTGAGATCACCTGTAATTATATACAATACGTAACCCAATCCTTCCGAGCCAATCCTTCTTCAGAAATGATTCACTGAAATACGACGAAACATAAGAAACTTACGTAGAAAGTACATTTCGTTTTTGCTGCTCAACCAAACATAGCTGACTCATTTCTCATCAGCTCAAAACGAAATTTTCGTTGACGCTCAATTTGCTGAAACACCATTCCTTTCTGGAAATTGTTGAACACGCACGAGATGAATCGATCGTCGATTGGATGAGATAACGTATACGGGATAAACGACGCGAGCCATATAACACAAACAATAGAGCTAGAGAGAAAGACAGATATAGACATAGCGAGAGATAGAGAGAGAGAGAGAGAGAGAAGCTGGACGATGGATACAAGTAAACGTAAGGGCTGTTATTGTGTCCCTGGACATTGCTGGACGGGGACGTTGGTCTATTTTGTCCATCTGCTGACCAAGCGACAGTTGCTGCATCCATGCAGTGTATTCTCGTGGTCTCTCGGTCATCATCGTCCAATAGTCGTCGTAGGCGTCCCGTAGCCAACGCAGTCACTCTATCAAATCAGTTCTATACAGAGATCCTCTAGCTCGTTGTTTCATTCTATGAGTATTCAAACTGCGAGCATTGCAACTCAACCAAACTGTGTGCATGATCAAATACGTATCAATGGTACAACCTCCCTCACCAAAATTGAATTTACCAAGATCGTTGACTGAAAAAATATGAAGTCACACTAATTACTTGTTAATATGCAGTAAGTTATTAGTTAATCTCTAGTGACTTTTCTTCGACGCTCAAAACAGTCTCGATTCGACAGTAGAATCTACAATCGAACTTTGTACAACATTTTTAACGTCAAAATAGTCCCAGACAGTACGTAGTTCCAGCAAAAAAAATGTCGTGTTCGGTGTAGCCCTTTTCAAATATTGAAAAGAGCCCTTTCAAATATTGAATAGGGCTACATGAAAGAAAATACGAAAATTCATTACTGAGTGTTTTATATTTATTAGTTCGATCGGGCTCTCCTACGAAAACCGAAAACACAGCCGATGACTATTTTATAATTCGTGAAATTTATTTGATTATGGTTTAGCAATGAATTATGCAGAAGTGTATGCGGACTGTTGAGTGCTTAATACGGAGGGCTCGGCCGATTTTAATTAAACCCACCGTCAGCCAGTACATATCACACAAGCCTACATGTATTTATATATATATATGATTTTGTGACCGCTGGCAGCGTGTGTGAACTTAAAATATTTACATGGACGAAAATCTCTCGATAGGGCTTGCACCCCTCTGTCAATTTCGTTCTATGCATATCCTTTTTCGTTTTGCCCTTTACCTCTCTCTCTCTTTCCTCCCCTTAGTCTTTCGCATTGAATAACATGCCACCATAGATCTTACGCCGTGAATGCACGAGGAGGCTGTAATATGTATGTGGAGGAATTTAATCAGTAATCCAAATCATGAAGTGCATGACATTTTTGCTTGCATCGAAAAAACACATATAATTCAGCTTCGAAATCCTCGGAATGGAAACTTAAATCTCGACTTCCAAAACCTATTAACTTACTGTATATATATATTTAATATACAAATAAAACAAGATAATAATGAGGCACGACTTATTTATTCATTGAAACGATCTTCGGCGTCAGAATAAGAATTTTCTTAGACGCTAATATTTTTTTGTTTTTATAATACCTATTTGTCAGCCCCTTTTTTTTAACACCACGAGGCGATAATAATGAGCCTAACATTTCACACGTGACTTTCACGATATTATTGTTTTCCTGTGTATAGGAAGGATTCCAAAAAAGCAAATTCAACATACAGTAGAAAGATCGCTATCCAAAATAACTTATATAAAAGCAGGAAGCCCATAACGATCTTTCCTGCGTAAGTCATCGCATCCAAAATTGATTTGGTGTACTGGCTGGGAGATTTTTGGCGCCCACGAGAAAAAAGAGCATGCACGAATAGAAATAATAAATAATTATTCAAACAGGGGAAAAGAGGCAGAAAACAAAATTAAAACGATGAGCGAGAAACGTGCTCCTGAAACCGACATCACGCCTTGACGACTATGATCCATATGTCAGATTAGAGGGCCAACGTTTTGTTCTACGAAAAACGCTCCGGAAATCTTCTACGCTCGAGGGCGCTTCGCCTTAATGGGCGTTCACGCGCGTTAATTCTCGTGTAAAAACGACCGAATTGAGGATAACATGATTGTATCCGGATAAGAGTAAACGTGGAATTATAAAAGTAAATTATTGATGAAATTTTTGATGAATAAATTAGTTATATATAAGATTCATCGTAATTATCCAACATTCGAAGAAGTTAAAAGTCGTAGTATTCTCCTTGGTTCACCAGCAGCATGCTTTCAAATGCTTGTTTTTAAATGTTTTCGTGACAATAAACTTTTCGAGTTATCCGTTTCAAAATTCTAGCGGAAACAATTTCCAAATTCCTTTTGTTATTATATATATTATCATTATATAATTCATGAATTTCTTCAGCCACGATGAAACTTCAACGAATTATATATAAAAGTCATGGAAATTCACGACTTTTATATATAATTTGTCGAAATTGCATATAAATTCATATAAATATATGAATTATTTTATTACGAATTTACGTAGCGAACATGAAGTTGTATTTACTGAAAATAAAAAATCAATTACTATTCACTATTCATAATTGAACAATACATTTAAATATTCACTATTCAACTATTCTCTTTTCACTATTCACTATTGAACACTATTGTTCACTATTAAATAATAGTTTATGTAATATTATTTTCCTACAACATACACTCGTTTTCATAGTAATCATGATGGTAGACGATCTCGTGTGGTTGGGCCAGGCAAGGAACTGAATAATAAATTACGTATATATCGCTCGCACTCGCGTCATCGATTGACTGTACGAAAATGCAGTTCGAACTTTGTCCCTTTGATCCAGGACGACTCTGGACTCTCAGCTGTACTATGTATTACCCTATCAAATATTCCCTTTTACCCTACGCACGACTTATGTACACGGATGAATCCAAACCTGGAAATGTACGATCGTGATTGACGCCAATTACATTTCTGAACTCGGTAAACCATATTTGTGTATTCAGATGAACTCTAATTTTCAATGAATTTGCTTATCCAAATGATGCACTTTATAAAATCAAATTTGTCTACTCAGCTGTCAAATTTCCTATTATTAGATCCTATTATTAGATATTCAATTTAATTATTCTTAATTAACCTCAATTTCTGTTTTTATTACATTTTTATCAACGATTTTCAATTTTTATGCATGAAAAAGTTGATCAAAAAATGGATTTTCATAATATTCGAAAAAAACTAATTCTCCTTGAGTACAACGATGCATTACATGGCCATGTGTTTGCGTGTGGCAAAATCAAGACAGCATATCACCTGCATTACTTTCTGTATGTCATTATTATTATTTTTCGCTACAAGACTTCACGGATGTACCTGTGCCACGACTGCTTTTCGTCAATAAGTGCTATCCTTCTCACTCTTATTCACTGGCTCTTCACCGGCGAATAAACATATATGTTTCAATGGAGAAGTAACATCGATGAGGGTCCGGGTAAAAGATCGCTGAAGAAGGAAGTTAAAAAACGAAGAGAGGCGTGTTGTAGATCGCGGACGTCAATCGTTAAAAATCGTAAGAACGGACATCCGTTATTTGAAACGTGAAGTACTTCTGCCGTTCTGGTCCTTAGCAAATTACGAGTAACAGAATGAAAGAGAGGGCAGCAAAAAAGTGCACCTAATGACTGAGCATCGGTATAAAATTGTGCTATACATATATAATGCATTAGGAGTTGGTTCTTTCGTCGTCATGCAATCTTTGCAGAAAGTATTTAAGATTTAAAAACATATGTATATCATTTAATTGTACACTCGTCGATTTATTGAAACAAACGTCACTAAAAATATCTACAATATTTGTTTATTTAGTTACGCTACATTATTTTAGGAAAATTTTTCGTAAATATGTTAGGTTCGGAATAAGCTTCCATTTTTTTTTTATAATTAAAAAGTACCTAGTAAACGATGGAAATTAATTCCCATGCCTAATATTTCTGAACTATACTCTAACCGATTACGAATAGATAGCCAATAACCGAGCAGCTTATCCTTTATAACAAGCGAATGCTCTAAGTTGGTATCTCCGATAGGCGCGTTCTCGCTAAGAAAACGTCAGTCGTCTGATTGACAAGCAGAAAGATTTAACCGCGATTATTATGATCGTCGAACGTTGGAAACGAGAGTTTCGTTCGTCGGGATCTTTACACTAAAATTGCCTTAAGGTCGGTAGGAGGTCAGCGGTTAATTATACAGTGGGAAATCGAACGAGCGATCAAGCCTCAGAGACTCGAATCTTTCCCTTTTTCTCCTTCTGCATCGTTTCATTTTTCATTCTTTCTCTCACTCAGGCGTTTCGTCTTTCCGTCTGTCTTGCCATTTCCGAGGATATCTATCCGCGTTTATCGAATCACGATCGGGAATCCCGCGCCCTTACCGATCTTTGCGCACGCCAGCAATTCGCATGTATATATTGCACATGTACTATGGCCGCGAGAACTTCGCGAATGAACGAGAAAGCAAAAGCGTGCACTTTGCCAACACACGCCATAGGGACGTTTAAAATCAGTTGTCTACGATTACAGACGTAAACGGAGACGTGGAACGCTCCGATCGCTGGGTATACAGAACCATCAGGTGTTTCTGATTCTCTCACCCTCTCTTTCGACATTTTTTTTTCACCGTCTTCTCTTTTAACATATTTCTCTGTCTGTTTCTCTCACAGTTATTCTGCGAGAGAGTCGATTTTTTACACTCCTATTACATTTATACTTATCTCTTGTACTCGATTGCTCAGTTTATATTTAAATACAATAATTTTATCAAATGTTGTCGTTTATTTTTACCAGTAGAATTAAGCTGCCTATTGTAAGATAGGTGTCTCGTATAAAACAGATAATATCTCAAGATATATTAGAACTCGCAAAACCAACAATTTACCATTTTCTCTCAAAATAGATATTTACAAGTAAATAGAGGAACAGCTGTTTGAGACCCAAATGATACAGTATTTCGAATAAGGGCGTTATAAGAAAAAAAACCTGTTCATACACTTTTTAGAGACCGTATGACCGTAAAGGTATATAATCCCTTCAAAGATCCTGTATATGAGCGACGAATCCGTAGATTTAAATATTCAGCATTTTTGCTGTCAAACGAAACATGAATTACCATGTTGAAGCTTATGTAACGAGCATTATCGTTGAAGATGCAGACATTTTGTGTACTGGTGCATGCTATGATTCTCTCGTTCTGTGAAAACAGTTTACTTACAGATACTCCTGCTAGTCTGTATTCGAAGGCTAATTACGCTACGGAGTATATGGTAACACTATTATATATAATTACAATACAATATACAGAATATACGGGGCAAAATGCAAGTGTGTATGGAGGCAGTGAAGCGAAGAAGACAGCGAGGAACCTAGCGAAAATGTTGTTACCGGTGGACTTGACAATTTCGCCGTTATATACAAGGTGTAATAAGAATCAAGCTTCAGACTGTAAAATTGGATTACAGATCAAAATTGGCGTCAAAAATTATGTAGATGTGTATTTTGATGCAATGAATCTCGGTTCAGTCATTGCTTATAAAAGAAGACCTAAACAGACTTTCACGATGACAGCGTCGCACGCATCGCGAACGATCGTTTGATGGGGCGCACGCGTCATCTGATTGGCTGAAGTTCAACAGTTAATAACTCATCAGCAATTCATGAGATTAAAAAACATTCAAATCCTTTTTCACTATAGATTTCCTCCCGAATCCAAATTTAAAGCATTGACCTTCATTTTCGGAACACCCTTTACATCTATGCGCATACACACTTATAGTGCATATCACGTGTCCTTGTCCCTATCCACCCAACCGGAAGAAACGCACGACCAAGCGTAAAGCCAAAACCCCGTCGACGGTCGGAAAGCGCGGCACCAGAGGTCGCATCAGGTATATCCGTCCCACGCTACCTCAATTAGATCATATCATTTGCAGGCACAAGACAGACTTGACTCAGGTGTGCTTAAAGTGACACACATCATTGTCGTACTAATGCAAAATTAATCAACGTTATACCAAACGCGAAACACACATTTTTTCCAGGCGGTCGAAGGATAATAACATTTTTTTTCCTCATTGTAACATAAAATCGTTTTAGTAGAGGAGACTTGGGCAAAGCGGGATACCAAGGGGAAAGTGAGGTACCTAAAAATTTGGTTTATTTTATATTTTCTGAGCACTGTGGGACGATATCCAAAATCCAGTTCATTTTGAATGCAGCCCATTGCACAGTATACATCGAGTGTACGAATAGATTTTGCAGTAAGTCGACCTTTGCCTTTGACTTTAGATTTGCGTTTTATTAAATTTGTTCTTGTTTTGATTGAGGTCATAACGATATGGTAGTGACATCGCGCAACGGATGACAAGTAAAAATAAAAAGACAACGTTTATTAAAATCAATGAAACTCTAATAGTTTTTTAGGTACCCTGCTTTGCCCCGACCCGTCCTACCATTTAATATGGTTACATAATATGAAAATAAAAATGTATTATGAAATCGTGGATTAAACAAAAAAAAATGCATTATCCTTGATTTGAGCCATCGGAAGATTCCAATCAAAATTGCGTAAATTTTCTCTATATCCATTACTGCATGTTTGTAATAATGTCAATTCCACTTTTCCCTTCGAACCGTCTACATTTGTAATATGAATATTACCAAAAATTAGATTCGAGGTAACTTTTAGTATTCAATGATGTTCCACTCGATGGCGTTATATTCTCGGAAGAAATTAACGTTTTTCGCAACTGTTCTCCCTCTCGGACGGTGGATGAACCTTGGGAGACGCAGAATTGTCCATGTAGCTATAACGATCCCAGAGGATGTATAAAATAAATGCGTCCGGGATGTAGTTCAGTCTACTTGAGAGTGTACTGCAGACACGTTATTTCTGTGGGCGTTGCATCGACGATCCCACGAGTAACATAGATATGTTGGATACTCGACTATTTCGTTCGGTAACACGTAAGGGATGAACGGATGCATAAAGGGGATCAAAGTATCTACGATGGCTGACTCGATGTGTAGTCGCGTACGAATATGCTGAGCTGACTTTCTCTCGCGGGGCACACACGTGACCGTTACACATCACGAATACCATAAAACACATTTTCTCTGGTAGTTACAAGCCTCATCCTCGTTTCTCATCCCTTATCGGAAAAGGTTTACCATCTATATGCAGAAACCAGCTTCGTTTTACGATCGACACGTGCCTATACGGCGAAGCTCACTAAAATAAAATTCTTCCTGTCACTCAACAATCACACATTAATACAACTACAAAAAACCATGGCAAGTGCTCAAATACGAATTCGTTCATTTACAACGTGCTCCTTAAGCTTTTGATCCATGAGAGAATATTCGACAAAAGCCTCAAAACGTTATATGGACATAAGAACACTGTCACTAATACTTGAAACTAGACACAACCATTGAAAACCATGGTCATCAAGTTTACAAAGACGAAAACATACATTGCAGTAATTTTAACATGCCATAACTATGAAATAACAATGGTATAGGGTTAATGTCGTAATTCCATCGCTATTTTTTTTCTCGTTGTCGTCGCAACGTTCTCTCTGTGCCAGGCTGTCCGTATAACAACATTACAAAGCTAATATGTGTTTGTACGCTATAGAAAGAGATCGGGAAAGAGCGAGAGAGAGAGAGAGAGAGAGAGAGAAAAAATTTGGTACGAACGTTATACGATACGGCGTTGAGAAGCGAGTGGACATGTGTATCACAGCGGCATGTTGGGAAGGATGGAAGAGGCGGGTAAGGGGGAGGCGGAGGAGGATACTGTACGGGACGGAACTGCAACTGCTATGCTCCTGCAACTGCCCGGCACCGTCGCTTTCCCGGGAGAACAGATACGTATGCTAATGCCCAACGTGATGCTCGTTATAATAATCTGCAAGCTGAATGCGCACGGGCTATGGTGGTGAGTTTGTATTTCTATATATACACATGTATTATACATAAATGTATACAAGCATAGTACGGCACATAGCTGGACAGAGCAACGAAGGGGAATATACGGGAAGGGCAGGTTGTTGCCTACGGTGGTGCATAGTGCCGGGGCAACGGCGCACCACCGCTATCTCGAGTGCGGGATCACGGCCAATGGGGGTGTGAGCGACCTACGTAAGCCGGTTATCTAAATACCGTAAATAACAACATGCTGCTGCTGTTGCCTCTCCTACTGCCCCCGGACTTGAAGCTCGGGCATATAGTAGCAGCTCTATCTCTTTTCCCCCTCCTCCCCCTCACCCGCTCATCCTCTGCCGTCCTTTTCCTCCCTTTACTCGCCTCTGCAGAGCGTTCGCGCGAGGCGTTAATACAACCCTCTCTTCCATGAGACCAATGGTCGCACCTACTCCGGAAGTATTTCTCCCAGCCCGATGCAGAAAGAAGAAAGAAAAAAAAGGAAAGGGATCTCATCGAAGGCCTTTTTTAGCCTCCCATATTCAATTGCTTTTTTTTAGAGGTCGACACTATACGACGGTCTTGTTCAGTGCAGAAATGTATTCTACGATTGCGATTCGAAGCTGTTATGTATTTGCAGCAACAATATGGATTTTACATATTCAGAATTCATTCCTTTCGTAAACGATGGTACACGTCGTTTCACGTAATATGACTATGCTGTTTCCAGAAATAGAAACGTTTCATACTTGATTACTAATTCGTTTTTTTTTTAATATCTCCATGCGATTACGTAATATTACTCTGAATGAGGAGAATAACCGTATCATCTCACTCAATTTAGGTATTTAGGTATTTATTTAAGATTGTATGCTGCTTTATTGAACCTCTCTATTCTCTTTTTTTAATATGATGCGTCGACAAATATTGACCCAATAGCCTGAGCGTGAACCGTCTTTCTCAATCCACTTCAAATTGCTGATATT
>JABSMR010055686.1:0-14382 GCA_018902295.1 Dusona sp. PSUC_FEM 10030013
TAAAAAATAAAAATATCCTACGAGGCGAACTCCTTTGTATATTATATTTCAAGAATCCGTTGCGTTTTCCTGTTTCAGATCAACTGACTGCCCGGAATCCTTGGCACCACAAGCCAGGTCAACGAACAACACGTCTGACGCTGACCACAACAACGGCGATTCCAGTCTTTTAAAAAAATTCCTAAACATACCTCAATATACATATTTTCCAACAAAAAAAAACCCATATTCAATCGAACCATTAGTTTTTGAGATTAAAATTCCCGAAGTTTACCCGTTTTTCTCGCCGTTTACTCAGGTACCTTCCATTAAACATAATGTTTTGGATTTTGAACTCAATTGCTAGGATAAAACTTGTTCAATAATATATTAGAAAGGACAAAATTTTCAAAATTTTGATCACTTTACAACAATAGCTGTTACGTTTTTCTATCGAAAATTTCAATCCCAGCTACCGCTAGTTGTCTTTGTTTCCAAATCATCGTCAAACTCCTAATTCGTATTTTTTATCCATCTACACGTTTGAATTATTCGCAAAAACCGTCGAATTCAATATTTCGTTCATTCAATAAACAGTTCAGTTGTACGAATCATTTATCTCTTATTACACTGAGAAAATATTTGTATTTGATCGATCAAACAAAATTTGTTGTCTTGGATTTAGTTAAATCAACGCAAAAGATACATTTCATTTAATACAATAAATTATTTATACAACTGATTATTACATTCGACGTATTTTGAGGAGTCATTCAATTGACTGCTCGAAACTCTTTCCTCATTATACATTTTAAACAACGTTGTAAATTTGCTTCATTTAAAAAGCAATACACGACTGTTATACGATATCGTGGAGAGATGCAATTAATACAAAATGGTAAAGTGAGATGAAGTGTAAACCTTCATCAAAAATCAACTGGCAAAAAAAATAAAATTGGATATTAAAATATATATTAATATAATTCGTGTATGGTAACGAATTTCTAAGTGATTGATTTTTGAGAAAACAGCGAGCTTTTGTACAAAACAAAGTGATCTCCGAGGCAAAATTCGTTAATTTTCTGCTAACAGGAAAAACACTAAGGATCGTCAAATACTATGATTTAGAATGTACCACGAAAATGTTAGAGCAAATCAGCATGGTGGTATCCGATATATTGTTTTGGTATCAGTTTTTTTAACGGTGGTCACTTCAAACCCGTGTACCACTTTTTTAAATGAAAAAACTTGCGATCTTTTTAAAATGGATGTCTTTAACCAAGAAAAACTCTCAGCCAATTGCTTTAATAATTTATTAACATTAAAAAAAATATTTTTTTTCCGGTTTTTTCTTACGTCTTTTAGGAGTATACGCTCTCTGATATGAACGGTATTGAAACTTTCATCTGTGCCCTATTTGGGGCAAAAGTGTACGGCCAAATACTGATAAAATTATATACTTGATGGCCATTGATAAAATCGAAAAAGTTGTTTCCAAGCAGAAGGACTGCCGCGTGAACAAACGAGGCTCGTGGGATCAAGGCAAACAGCAATAAGGTGTAAGATAGTGCTAGTTCATTTACCTGAGACGTGGCATACCACCGAATTGATATTGACGATGAAGTATGGGTTGTTGGTGTACAAAATGTTCGCATCAATAGTGAGATTCGACGTTTATAAGATCGGGATAAGGCACTCCTGTTACAACTTGGGTGCGTCAGAATGATGGATTTTTTTTCAGATTTCGTGTAGTGCACTTGATGCACTAGAAAAATGAAACTAACCATGCCTACAGCAAAGTGCAATCTGTAGAAAATCGCTATTTCATGCCATCTTAAAACTATTTATTAAAATTACAATATTTGGAAAGTAAATCGGGAAATGTATTTTTTCCGACTAGCGAATGGGTAAATACGATTGTTTACTATCGAATACACCTTCGTCAAACAAATGGATTTTTTTTACGTATTAAATCACTTCACTTACCATGTAAGTCTGTACCATGCAAAAAAGTTTCTATTCGTTATTAGATTTCAGATATGTCAAATGAAACGTATTAATGAAATTAAGCCAACTTTTCCATGTCCCTCATATTTATGCAGTAGACGGCTACATAGTTCGGAAAGATTCATTCGGAAGCGTTGGATTGTTTGTATTTAATCTTCGTAATTAGTTTTTTAGTACAGCCTTCCTAGCTTCTTTAAAACGAATTGTTGTACCATATATCAGCAGGAAGGGTGGTAGCGGCTCCGATCTTATCCAGGAATTCTCTGATTAAACTTTTTTCAGAGATGTTGTATACAAAGCACGCTCGTCTATATCGTCTTTCACAGTTCTTCAATTCGTACCTCTTTGATCTGATATTATTTTACAAATCGATCGATGTGATTCTTGGCCGTATTGAAAACTGGCCACTCACGACACATTTTGCTTGAAGACTCCAAATGAACCTAACGTGACCAGGTCAAGAAACTGATAGAAATGAAGACGCGAAATCTTAAAGATCAAATTAATAAACGAATGAATTTAAGTAGAACCTAAGATCCTTGTCAAATTTTTCACATTTTGATGACTAGATTTATCTGTAATACCCTGATTCTCTGTTTATAAAGCTTCACACTTAGTTAACGTACATAGGGTGCTCACGACGAATGGTCATTAATGTAAATCTTAGTTTCAGGACCGAATTCTGAGTCGCAAGGTCTAGAGCTGGTTATAGATAAAATTGTCTTTTGATGAAATTTTGATGATTAAAGTGGGAGGATACGTGTTCTTTTATACGACATACTGTTGAAACGGTTGGAGTATAAAAGTCCATTGGACCAATCTTGTAGAGCATACAATTTCCCACAAACAAGGTTTTAACAGCACTTCGCTATCTTTCACCAGTTTAATCTTAAGAACGGAACGAAAGAACACCTGAAAAGCGTTCGCCCTACGCAACCCTCGGAAATCAGGTATATGTTTCGATCCGCTCTCAAAACTGCACTACTGAATATAGAAAAATATCGTCACTAGCTTTTTCGTAGGGAATTGTATGGTTTACAAGGTTAGTTGTGTCGATTTTTGCTTTGTCACCAACCATATCGACAATATGCCGGATAAAAAAAACTGGTATGCCCCAGCTTTAATAATTAATCATTCATTACAAGGGAGCTTGATTAGAAAACATTGCTAGACTTCTCGACTCGAAATTCGGTCCTGAACTTCAGTTTACATTTATAACCCAGTTTATTATTTTTTTATTGTACCCGGGACACCCTATATAAGTTGGTTAACCCCGAAGCAGCCATCCTTCAACTTTAAGCAGTGAAAGCAAAATTTACAACAATGTTGAATCTTCCAGATTTAGGACAATATCGAAACTCTGACTCTGAATTTACAATAATCGGGTTTTACCTTTATTTTAGATTTTTTGTCAGACGAAAATAAAAAGGTACAGTTAACGATTCGAGAGTGAACGCAGAGTTCAGACGAATTCGACAGAATCAAACGTGATTTACGCGATGGAACGGGTTTGAACAAGATCCACGAACCAGATCAAACGAATTGAATAAGATCCGTCGTCATACGGTCCATGAGGTCGAGAAAACAAAATTGAATGACTTCTAGTAGACGACCGAGTAGAAATGTATATCGATGCTAACAAGAGGTGGTCCAAATAACTAGGTCGGGGTGCATGTGATAGAACCATAGGATTCATACTAAACAGTCGAAACTAACCGGGTGAAGTTGAATGAGACAGACGAGGTGCGCCTAAACGAGGTTCGCGAGACCGATTGGGGACGTGGATAAATTTTACGAGAAAGGACAGCCGGGAATCGATGAGACAGAAATAAATGATAAAAAATCGTTCTTTTAATGCTACCGGGAGTTTATATTTACAAAAGATGTTTATAATAATGATCACCACTTTCATTGCTAACAGTTTATGGTGTTTTTTTATATTCTCGATAACAAAAAGTTCAGGATATGCACGAGTTGGCTGGCCTACACGGCCTGTAATTGTAAACTGAGCGTTTTCCGGGACTTTTCACTTCACTTCGCTAATCCTTTCCCTTTTCCTGTGAGACTCTCCGAATGCTATGTAAGATATTAAATTGCATTTGATATATACTTATTTGGTATGAATTTGGCGTATAAATTCGAGAATATCATGATCGATACGCACGGACGAGAAATCTCCCCATCCAACGCAGTCTTACAACGTAAATCGATAGAAGTCTATCGGTTATATAGGGTAAGACATCCAGTAGTAGGTCTGTTAACTACTTTTTCAAGTTTGAAATCTTTTCGTTTGAACAAAAAAAATATAACGAAACCCAACAAGTCTTAAATGGAACGTTATTTAATAAACTATGATAATAAAATTATTACAAATGATAAAATCAACACGAAAACATGTTTGAAAAATATTTAATTGCAAATGTCATTTGCATCAATAGTCGGCCGCTCGAAACCAATGAGTGGAATAGTACAGAAGACCTTTTCCACACTCCTTCCACTCATACAAAGTATGGGAAAGGCCGACTACTGGTGCATGGCTGGCGAGTGGGTACTTTACCCTATACAGAAAGACTGAAAATAACGAGGGTGTTATCTTACTGACGTGTAATAAATAAATGAGTATTTTATTTGCGATGCCCATGCGCATGGTTCTGGAACAGCCTGTATATTGGCTGATACGGTAAGCTACAACAAGTCAGATGAAATTATTTCTATTTTGGATAGAGGACTTACTAACATGAGAAAAGAAGAAAAATACGAAGTTAGAGAACAATCTATTGCAATAATATATTTTCAAATTTGAATGATTTATGATATGATGGCCAGTTAATATAAGATGTTTATCCAATAAAATTCACTGGTACAGAAAAAACATATGAATTTTGAATATGTCGAAAATACTACATTTGCATCATAAAATTTGCAAAGGTATTACCGATAATTAAAGATAGAAATTGAATTCCGAAGTTAGTAAATTTATAATTCCGTGTCTTCCTGCACGTTTTTGTCTCTTATTGGGATCGCCTATTTTAAACATCGTGTAATATTATCCTAGATGGTCCTAAATTGTGCATTTTCATGAATTATTTACTCCATAATATTAAAAGAAACAAGTTACGGATCTTATATAATTATTTAAGGGAAACCTGCGGTCACAACAAAGTACCTTAGAAAATATGTTTATGATTGATGATTCAGAAAGTATGTTCATGTTTACTGATTTCAATTGACGTTGTCTATTCCTTTTTGCTAATAATTAAAATATTTACTGCATATTTAAAAATTCCGATGAAATTTGTTTTTTCGTTACTCATCTATCGTCTTTAAACGAGGTAAATGTTCAATAGAAGAAGCATATATACGTCATAGCAGGGTTGAGATCCACAGAAGTTCACTATATAGTGATCAGCTAATCAAACACAAGAAGAAATTTGATAAAACAAGCAAATCTAAAGCAAACCGCAATGGTCGACCTCTGAACTCGTTGCCTGTTTTGCAATGATGTGCTGGAACTAGTTAAAAAGAACAAAATCAAACGAATTTTTTTTTACCAATATTTTAAGGACCCCGCTTCGTATCTGTTACAAAATCTTGAATCAAAGTTAAAAAAATCATACTTTTTCTGATAGATCTCATTGTTGTAGTGAGATTCGAGCGATAACTAACATTTTGGCCTCATTTTTTATGTTTAGGTACTAGCCAATCAAAAATACTGTGGACCGGATCCTGCGACTAATAATCGCTACGATTGATATCTTAATACGTAGAGACTGTGCCACCGCTATTATAGGTGTGAAAAATAATATGAAAAAGACGATGGCAAATGAAACTGTGTTTATGTGCTTTATTTTAGGCATTTTTTTAACATATCATGGTACCATTGTATATATGCCAAAATAATAGGGAAACGTTAAAAAAGTTGAATTTAAAAATATTATTGGAAGGAAGCGGAGGACCCTTTTTGTAACGACTCATAGGGAATTCCGACTTATCGATATTCAACTTATAGAGGTTCTATATACTGTATTTTCCTTATTAAGGGTTTTTATTCATATTCGTGAGCCGAGGAATAGTATGAATTTATCAGAAGAAAAAGAATGAAAAATATAAAGGTGGACGTAAATCCTATGGTACATGTACAGGAAATACGTGCGCATGAGTATGTTGGTCCGAAAAATATCGAAATAAGAAACATCGAGAAAGACGAGCGTATAGAGCCAAGAATACTGTATGACATAGTTCGACATCCAACACTCGTCCTAGAACTTGTACCCAGATATTATGTGAGATAGAACTGAAAGAATGGTACGCGAGTAGACAACGGAGAAATTCACTCTTGGACAGTTAGACAGTTAGGGAAGTTAAAAGTTGGTTACGTGTTGGCCAACATCACAAAATGGAAAGGATGAGGGATGGATGACAGAAAAGGTAGACTCAGGCCTAGGGGAACTCGTTGCTTATATATTCTATAACGTAAACTTTTGTAGACGAAACAGTCGCGACAGAGCCGACATATGATTCCTTGTATGCTGGGGGCGGGAGGTGTCTTTTTTTGCCCAGTTATTGATTTCTCGAATTGATCACATATCACACGAGCATAAATAAATTTGTCTTACGACCTTTTCTATGCGACCAATCGAAAATGTTTGTTACTGAAAGTGAGTACGTGCCATATACCTGTTGCGTTAAATTATCTCCCGGCTATTATCTTCATTCGGGCTTAACAATTTAAACACATTTCTTGTCGGTAATTTATTAGATTCATCCAGTAAGTGTGAAGGTAAAATGAAGCCGACTACTCAGGCACCCACACAACGTGTATTTTATCCAGTTATACAATTTTATCTGATAAATAGGATATAAATTTACTTCAAACATCTTTTGTTTCTATTCTTTAACTTTTTTCATTGTACGTGGCTGCAACAAAAAAAGGAAAGGAAAAGCAACAATGTGAAAATCAAGAGTGCCAGATAAAGCGTTATGGAGCGCCTGAGTCCATTCGGTGCCTTCACCTCTTTTGGTCCTTTTCTCTTTCTCCCTTCAGGTCCCCTTCACCCTCTCTGCCAGTTTCTCAGTATGCGCGAGCTTCTCGTTACGCGACTGGAATTCGAAAGCAGCGGCAACCCTCTTAACTCTCTTCGTTTTGCTTCCTTCTCTATTCTCCATGCTGGGACCCTTTCTCCAGTCAAACTTTGCCGCGAGAATATGAGCAGCTGGATCGTGGCCGAATTGCTTCTCCAATCCGTGCTGTCTCAACTGTATCCCCTGTACCCTACAAGTCGTGAACAGAGAGCATTACCCTATGTACAGTAGAGCAGTAGATAGTGCTCGGTTAATCGGATTCTCGCCCTTTGTTTTTTTTTTCACGTCTGCCTATTGGCTGCCCGTCTGTTCGGCCTTGCATTTTTCGCGTTTCTGTTAAATAGACTTCAAATTGGACCATTGTTTTGCCCTACACTGAGAAAAAAAAATTAATGATTCAATAAAATCTGTGATTCAATAGTGCCATCAAAATATGTGATCGTCTGAATTAATTGATTAATTGATTTATTGAAATAAGATATTGATTCAAAAAACGTGTGATTGTAACTACATTTTTCAATATTTTATTTTATTGAGACGATCGCATATTTTGATGGCACTATTGAATCACAGATCTTATTGAATCAATTAAACTTTTTTATATGTATCTGCATTTGGAAAACCCGAAAAATTGTTCTTGGATTTCAGTGCGTCAATGTACGCAGCTTTATAAAAGAGTCAAACTCTGAGGATTCCTAGTTTCAGCACCTCTTTTCCTTAAGGCCGTATTGTTATCTAGAATTCCGTTTTTGAAGTTGATTTTCAGGATAGAACATATGTGAAACAGCTCGAGTTTGCTTTCTGAAATTTTGTACACATATTTATTGATCCTGTAACGTCTTGACTGTGAGTGACACACATATGAGTTGAAAAAGTCGTGCCAGTTTTACGTTTATGCCACATGTATGTGGCACAAAAATTTCATTTTCGCCAAACTGCACATATATCATTTTATTAAAAAAAAAATGAAATAAATTATGAACAATTTTAGAGGTTTTCTCAAAAATATGCTCTTTAAATTGGTGACCATGATATCTCGATAACCAGTTGGCCGATTGAATAGGAATTTGGTACAAATCTTTATTGGACTGTTTCAAGCAATCTTACCAGAATTGAGTCGAAATAATTGTTATTTATTTCATGACCCGTAGAAGGGGAAAAAGTATCGGAAAATTTGATGATCAAGATTTAGCATGTCACCATTTTGTTAAAAAATATCTTTCTGTTTGAATTTGGTACTAAATTATCGGTCCCAAAACTGGTACAATATAGGAATACGTTTGGTTTTTTTCTGATGCATTGAACGTCTGGTACTCTGGTCGTCAGTTCGAAGGCTTTTTCGGCCCACCGTTTTACTAAATCTTACAAAGCTATGAAATGATTTTTTTTTCCAAAAATGGCACGTGTTATTAAACAAACAATGAACATGGATACAACATAAATAAAAATAACTCGAAAGGTTTCGATCTTATTTTATTTTAACGATCACCAAATGGCATATTCTGACAACAATACAGCCTGTACTTCTTTAGAACAATAATCGCGTGGGTATAAGTATTGATCAGGCCTCGAAAATTTCATTTAAACGAATAAATTTTTTTACTCATATACCTTTGTCTTTAAATGTTGTCAAATTAGCTTTTTAAGTTCCTCAATTTACTTTCGAACTATTCTACACTAAGACAGATCAACAAAATATTAAAATATAACCATTTTTTCAGCTTTTTTTAGTTGTATGTTTTGAAAATGCTGTCGCGTCGCTAGATCCCCGTAATTGTCACTCGTTAACAAAATGCTAGCACATATCGATCTACACGTCCACTCGTGGAGCAACCGTTGATGCATCTAACTGCGTTTTTGTAGTTATACCATTTTTCGATATCTATACGAATTTTTGTTTATTTTTTATTTTATGAATATTTACCAAGCACGTATTTCGAAAATGTACCGAGTTTTCTTGTTCCAATTAATGAACATAAATTATTATATGATAACTCTAAGAGCCTAGAAAATTCTATAATTTTTTGTACGTGAGGTAACGTTTCTTACACGGAGAGAATTATAACCGAAAAATTACCGTTACAGCAATAGAAGCGGGGGACAAATTTGAATTTTTGTGATAATTACTAAGCAAAATGTAAATTCTTATGAATAAAAGAAATCCTCTATTAAACAAGAGATTTTTAATTATTTTCATGAAAATTTCCATTTTGCTTATAGTAAAAGTTACAAAAATTCAAGATTGTCCCCCATTTCTACCGCAGTAACGGTAATTTTTTATTTTTGATTCTCTCGGTGCACGCCTCGCGGTTTCAAAAGCATATCTTTTATCGGACGGTCCGCGCGACGATCAAAATGATGTTTTCGTTAGCCTTGATGACATTGCCAAAAACTATATTTAGTGGTCCAGTTTGTCTTCTAAGATGATGAGCTAAAAAATTTTGTAAATTGAAATAAATACGTGATGAATCAATATCTCGTGCATTAAATCCTAAGGCAGTCATTCAGTAAATCGGAGTCTTTAAGGGCTTAAACATACGCCCCATAACATACATTGGCCCCGATAGCGCAATGTCAGGTTCATCAGTTTATTTAAAACCTGACACTCTTAACTGGTAGTAACCACACTAGTGCGAATTTGCACCACTGAAAAAGTATTTTTCGAAAGTTTTTCTTTTGATTGTGACGTAATTTCACTATATAAATATCACATTTCGCATCCGAGACTATAACCATTGAATTCCTCGGGATTTCCCTCTCCACGAAACTCTGGTTACCAATGTAACCAGAGTTTCGTGGAGTGGAATACTTTTGGATTATTTATACGAGAATTCGACAATGTAAAATCCCGAATCGCACTAGTATGGTTGGTATGCATGCTCGATATGTAGGTAATTCGGATCGAATCCCAGTGTTGGTAGAAAAAATTTTCCACGGAAATTAATGTAACGAGTAACGTAAATAGCGGAATATGACGAAATATGATCTGAAATAAAATTCTAACCAAAAAATCAATATTTGTTCAATGTTTAATTTCTAATATAGCTTTGATAGCTAGTTCTTGACTTATTTCCATCTATAAACTCCTGATTGCAAAAGAATGGCAGCCCTGTCAGGGTCCATTAAAATAGCTTTCCACACAAGGGTTCGAAATAGGTTCGGGAAAAATAATCAGGGCCTTTCCGCAGTCTCTACTAAATTAACGCACGAGATTTGGAATGGAACGCCTTTCTTCATCTAGTTTGGTAGTAATAAATTCGCGAATATCGACTGTTCCCGGACATTTATACACCCGCCCGCATAGGAAAATCGTGTGCACATCAAACTTATTGAATTTTTACGTTAGCTATTTCCAAGATTTCATAATAAAAAACTCATCACTGTATTCCGCAAATGTTTTAGAATTTATATGGACTCATGGTTTTTGAACGTTACACATGCCTTCAGACGTGATAGTTTGGCGGTTTGACCGTGTTATTCTTTCCCCTACTTTTTTACTGTTACTTTCCTTGATGTATATCCATAGAATTAACGGTGATACGTAAATACACAGAGGCCATGTAAAATACCAACTGAGCCGCCATGAGGGCGAGAGATAAGGTGTTTTCGCGTTTTCAAGTATTCTCCGAAACAACAGATAGTTAGAAAAATATAGGAAACCGCAGAGTGGTTGTCGTTATTTGCTCGCAATGTAATTCATCATGTAGGAGAACGGTTTAAGGAATTTTTACCGATCGGAAATACCGTACAAAATGTCGCTAAAATTGAAAATGTTCGACACCGTTGGATCGATCAGAATAAAAAAAGTTTTAGCCCACCCAGAAAGATGGCAAAAGACTTTTTTGTTTCCGATTGGACGAACGATGTGGGAAATTTTTACTTTCGAATTTTACAGCTATCTCTCTTACACTCATAGCGACTCGGTCGATATGACATTTGACCTTAAGTAGACAAAATAACTGGCGTTTCAATACTATATTCCCCGTCGTAAGCATCATGGCAAATTTCCTTATAAAAAAAGCTTAAAATATTTTGTAAGCATTTTTTACGATCACTGTATAGTCCAGTTTCATATTTTCTTTGTTCTGGATTCTTCAAAGTATTTTTTTTATAAACAAAGCGAGTCAATTTAGTAAAGTCAGGCTCCTTATATTTTAAACTCCTGTAACTAGTCTTGGATTGTTTGGTGACGACGTTGTGGCCAATAGTTAATCAATGAGTGAGTGGTATTAGCTATATACGGTATGGGATGGTATTCTGCACGTCAGATTCTCTCAACTCATGTTTAGTTAACAGGATAATATTCGATAACGAGCATCAATATATCTTTCAGTCATGATCAACTCCTGGCTAATATAAACAGCGGTTGAGAGGATTCACCGTGCCGTAGTCGATACGTCATCCTATCAACTCGTTCTGGATTTTCGAATCATATAAACATTTAACACTATGAAACTTGACAGTTTTAAAGTAATTATTTGTGCATTAAACCTTTTTTACTCAGGATCCTCAGGAATAGCTGGCACATGAGTATAACAACACTGGTTTTAATTGTCATGGTGACAATCGAAAACAAAATAAAATCGCGATCGAAGCGACGCATGGTGATACCGCCACGAAGTATAACCTTACTCCTCGGGGATATTATTCGCCATCATGGAAATCAACCAGAGTCGTCACACATAATACAAGACCATGTCCAAATAAACAAATCAACAACATACAAACAAACAAACAAACAGGGCGGTGGGATCAAGTCGCTATAGAGCGCAGACCCGAGCCAGCCAGAATTAAAACAGGAAAAAAAAACCCACGAAAACAGAACTTTCTGGTTCCGTATCTGCTTCCGTTAGTCCGGAAATGATTTAGATATGAATCCAAAATACTCGAGCCAACATGGAAATCAAGTACAGAATATTGATCTATAGCTGAAATACGGCATGAAGAGCCCCAGCCAATCACAATTGCGAGGTTAAAATATTAAAAACTAGAATAGTATGTTTGCTAGTAAGACGCAAGCAGTATGATTCGTATCTTAAATATTCGTTGAAGTAATTAGTAAAAAAAATTACTTTCATGATAATTCCGAATCACAATATTACAGAAAAATTCTTACGTCACATGAATTTATGGAATCTAAAGCTATGCTCGGTTCTAAAGGCTGCCTCAATAAAAAACAAACAATGAAGGTAGGAGCGACAGTATTTTAAGGGGTCATGTCTGGTTGGAATCGAAGAAAAGGTCTCTTTTCGATATTTTTCCTTTTCATGAAAACGATAGTTTCATTTTTAACAACTAATTACCTATTTTACAATGTATATTTTGAAGAGAATTCTATAATTTTTTTCAAAATAAAGTATTCAGAATTCAAAGATTCATATCATATATCAACATTGACCGAACGATTTCTTATTTTTTGCATAGGGTAAAAGACCCAGTCGCCTGCCATGTACCAGTAGTCGGCCTCTGTCCATACTTTGTATGAGCAAGAAGAGTGTGGAAGACATGTTCCACACTGTTTCTACTTATAAAGACCGATTAGTGATGCATGGCTAGCGACTGGGTGTTTTACCCTATGTTTTTGTTTTATTGATGAAAAATCAGCGTTATTTTCATTGAAAACCGCAATTTTTACTCCAGACGTTAGCCATTTATGTTGTAATTGACATTTTGATAAATCTTTCGTTGTCACAGACGCACTCTGCGTCTGTAACATATTACAAATCTAAAAAATCGAGGTCGTCGTAAGAGGATTTTTTTTCGAGGACCCTCGCCAGAATAACTGTATACCTGTTATCGTAACATTGTATGTCGAAAAAATTATGGAAAACTCTTCGAAATATTCTTTATAAAATATATCATAATTTGTTAAATATGAAAATCGTGTTCGTTAAAAGAAAAATTCCAAAAAACCCCTTGTTTTATTCCAGCCAGAGATGACCACTTAATTAAAAAGCTCATCTGTCATTAAAGATCATTTAAAATATTATCAAACATTTTTATTTTTCATGTATTAATTAAATAACATATACATGTGGCTTTTGCAGGTTCTTACGAGCCCATCCCATCACTTTAATCACAAGAGTGTTGCCCACGGTGACTCTTTCAGGCGACTCTTTGGGCAGTGATATTTTTTTATAAGGATGTCAGTTGGTTAGCACCAACAGAATCTCAGAAAAATTGCCTCCCGCTCAGTGAGTGATGCGCGAGCTGGTACATGGCTAAGCGGTCACCCAACCAAATATTGGCTTCAACCAAGGCTGCTTGATATATCTTCAGAGATCGCCGGGGTCACACACCGAGCGCATATCCATCCCCGTCAGTAAAATAAGCAAACTTAATTGGGATTTGACGTGGAGGCGAGGCTAAGGCAATATGGCGAAAGATAGGGTGCATTTGGACATATGTGTGTAACATATGCGTGTGTTGAATGTCCGTGTGCATCCTACTAATAGTTCAAAATTTGATAACAAATGTTTCACAAGTTTTGTCAGATCCCAATACTGCATTTTTTTCTAGGGATTTTTCGAAACTGTCTCATCGAATATAATAGATATGTCGTAACAATGTAGCGGAGACCGGGGCAAAACGGGGAAGCTAAGGAAATAATGTATTATTTTTACATTTAGTAACCTTTATCTATTTCTTTCCCCTCATGATCGAGTAATGTACTGCGGTTTTCTGTAATTGTCATTGAAAAAAATCGGGGCTGAGTGGGATACGCCACAAAAATTTCTAAAAAATTGTTTTTTTGACATAGTGATTTATTTATAGAATTTTGGTCGTTGTCACGTTCATATTATGTGGAATACACAAACTTCAATGAGAACCTAATCTTTTGCTTAAGGTGATGGATCAGTTCCACTTTGGAATTTCGAAACAAGAATTCGTCCACATCGTGCAACCGATTGCAATAAAAATTGAACTGTGCATACAATGGCATGGCACAATTCCGCTGACAGGGCGATTTTGTAAAATTCTAAAATTTTTTTCAATTTTTTGATACCATCGGAATAATTATACAATTACTTCGAAAATAATCAACTGGTCTATTTTTTGGCCTGTCAACGGAAGCGCGATGTTGAAACACACATTTTGAGTCCTGTTACAACAAAATCGATGAAAAATTGACGACGAATTCGTGTTTCAAAATTTTTTTGCAAAAAGTTATCGACAAGATACCGACTTCGTCAAATTTTACATCACCGAAATTCCGCCTCGCGGCGCTAATATGAATTTCCGAAATATTGATTGCTTTTACTCGGCTTTCTTGCGAGGAAAATCAAACTTTGGCTTGCAAAGAGAAAATATATG
>JABSMR010055687.1:0-22605 GCA_018902295.1 Dusona sp. PSUC_FEM 10030013
ATATAAAAATGCCCTACTATATTGCAATTTCATACTTTTTCTATTTGTTTGCTTTGAAAATGATTAATTAAATCTCGTCATTTGTGTCAAATACAAAGAGTTGTCAATCTTTTTAAATTCTCTTTCACATTTCATTTCTCACTAAATTCTAATGCCCAAAATTAAAACTCCTGGCGCTTTACGCCCTCAAATCCATCGAGCCGACAAGGCCATCAATAATAATCTCTTAAAAACGTAGTAACAATAATGAAGGATTCCGGTTAAATAGTATCGTGACACAACTTCACAATAGTATTGACATGTAAATTTTTTTCGGATATGTTTTTGGGTGTGTACTCACTTGCAGTAGGACTCGCCCCGAAACGGTGACACACAGATTCCATCGTTTTTACAGGGGCTTGGTGAACAAGAGATGAATCCTGTAAGCAGAATAAAAAAAAATTGTAAAAATGTTGATAGCGACATAGAAGTAAATAATTGAAAAATTGTCAATTACGCTACTTTTTAAATTAAAAAACAAGAAAATTTGCTAACATTCATTTTCAATACAGCAAATAATCGGATGAAAAATGAATATTGCGAATTATTTTCAATTTGTACTCTCTAAAAATGATTTCCATATCAATATCCATAAATTAAAAGAGTAATTAGAACGAGTAATTTTTATTAATTGCTTTTATAAGTTCGATGAAATATATATCGATGAGAATATCGATAGGTAAAAAAGTGTATAGCTATATATCGATAAGTGACTCTCAATCGGGGCATCATCGGTCGTGGCACGCCGAATGCTAAATTCCGAAACGAAGTCTTGTAATGGCTTATCGAAGTGGCAATTAGCGGATGGAAAAGAGCAACGCGAGGCACGAGCGATTCGTATGCGTAATTTTAAGGCCACACGTTTCTTGCTCTTGCTCTCACGTAAGAAAGAAAAAGCGAGAAGGAGAAAAAAAGCTTGTTTGTGAACTCGCCGTACCTTTGACAAGCCGGGCAAAGTGAACATTCGTGTTTTGCGAACGGAGTGAGCGAAGAAAATGAGAATAAGGGCTGTGGGTCGATGACTACGAGAAGTATAGCGTGTGTACTTTGTATTCGAATGAACACAGTACCAGGTGTATTGACATAAAGATCCGAGGAGTCGTGCATGTACGGTATAACGAAAAAGAGGATTGGAAATCGAAAGAGAAACGACGAAAATTGAAAGGAAAATCGAGGCCAAGCTCCAAGATTACCTGGGACCGGAAACCGTGTATTTTATTGCAATTCTTCATATTCTTTTGAAATAATAATAAAAAAAAATAGCTACAAAACGATGTGAGAGTTTGTTCGGATTGGAACATAATAAAATTTCTTGCTTCAGCATTGGGAATTTTTTTTTCCTCGACTCCGAATATAAAAATGATTTAATCTTTTTTGCTAATTCTCGTAAGTTCTAGTTTTACCAGGTTTTCACAGCCACCATCGTTGTAACACAAGTTAATGTTCATTGCGCTTTAGCGATCGAAACTTGAGAACGATCAGTGGACATGCAGACGATGATTTCGATGCACAGGAACGCGGTACAAACGCACAGCATGTGAGGGAACGCGTGTGGCGGAGAATAGACACATCGAAGAGGGGGAAATGAGAGGAAGGGAGGGGATTCATCGTAGATATCGTGTACGAAACCACCCGCGCACATCCTGCTTAAGTTGCCGGAACTCCAACTCGAACGGTTTCACACACGCCGACCGTTTATCCGTGCGTGCGTCACTGAAGCGCGAGCCCGCTTGTACCATCGGCACTCGTGCGATACCTAAACTTTAATACCATCTACATCATGATACATGCCACATCTAATACTCCTACATATTCATACTAATGACATATACTCGATAAATAGCCTGAGGGAATAATAGAGTCATAGAGAAAATAATAGCTCCATAATATTTTCATTGATAACAACTTTTCTCCTGATCCATTAAATCACGATTATCCATTTATTCGTTCCAATAAATCGTACAGTACTGCAATTTGGATCGTTGTAATACAACGAAAATTAACATTTTTTAAATTTATTTATCAATTCCCTCATTTTCTTAAGGATTTACGATTTATTTGCAGGTTCAGTATTTTATTATGATTTTACTATTTTTTTCATAGTACATTGAAGGTTGCAATCGACCAAGAAATATTTGGAATGTTTAGTAATTGGCGAAGTTTTAGAAATTTTCGTACCTTAAGGCAGCAAATAAATATTGACTTTAATAACGAAAGGAGAAATTCCCTTGCAATCTCACAATGAAAACGTCAACGTCGTATTTTTACAAGTATCGCACACAGCGTCGAGCAGACTTTCATATTATTTTTAATTGCAGTTGATTGCCAATTGATGATAGAATGGAACGAGGAAATGTGCATTTGTCGACAACAAGAACGCACCCAATCTTTCGCAGAGATCAGATCAAATTGAGAAAGGGATTGAGGCTCGGAGAGTGCATTACTCGGCAAAATATACGAAGAGAGAGATAGAGGGAGTGAGAGAGAAAAGTGACGTTGCAAACAGCAGTGAGGAATGGAGTAAAGTCACAGCCTACAATGAAGTAGCTGCACGAGAGTGCAGAGACTATGGGTTACGTACATGGATATGTATGTACAGTGTATATATATATTGATTTGCAGAACGATGCGAAAGGGTTGAGGGGATAAGGGAGGCGCGGGAAAAGATGGTTGTAGTGCGAGAGAACGCGTCCGCACGGACCTCAAGACGGATGAGATCAGTTAAACCAAACTGCCTTCGTGACAAATCCTCCGCTTCCTCTGATCTCGCTCTTGGCCATCCCGAGTGAGAAAGATGTGCGAAAAGAGAGAGCGCGCAAAGAAACAGAGACAGGAGATATTGTGTGCTTAAGGCGACGAAGAGAAGAGGATGTTACTTATGTACAAGAGAATATCACGCTGGCGACAAGAGAAGTGCGTTTGTCAGGCTCTGTTCTCCCAACACACAGTTTTGCAAGGGCAATATACTCCAAGGAGAAAATGAATAGCGATGATTACATTATCCAACATTGTCGACTAAAATTGCCAAGTCGTTGGAAGAAATTTCTACGAGCTAAAAACTTTTCCTTATTTCTTTTAGGGAAGCATTGATTTTTATCGATAAAAATCGTATCGTCGATATAAATAAATAGCACTACGAAATGAAATATTTTCTTATGACCAAAAACATGCATTCTGTTTTCTTTTTCATGCAATTATATTGACTACGAAGTAATTCATCAGGATTGTTGCGTAGCTCCGAGACTTTAAAAACTACGCTTTTGTAGATTTAAAACTCGGTAAGCTTATTATCTTTCTTATTATCCGACTCAACTCGATCCCCATAGCACACGCAATAAGTGTTCAATAAAATTTGTTCTCTACCCATATAAGCCGTGCTGGTTTTATGCAAAAATTTACGACTTCTGGGAAAGGTAGAGTAAATATTCGTGCAGAAATTTGTTCGCTACGATAAAATAAAAATGTATAATTACACTAGTTGCTCGATGGTCGCACTTTTTTCAGATTTTTTCAACGAAGCACACCCTGTTATATCAGATGATTTTATCCTTCAAAAAAATAGATTCAATAATCTCGTTGATTTTCTCGATCTTTCTTGTAATTTAAAATTGAATGGCGAATCGATAATTCATCGAGTTCCAATCGTATGCTCGAACTATTGCCATCAAAAGAAAAATAAATAAAACCGATTCTTTCTTCGGATATTAGATTCGAAATAATTGACCGAGAGAAAAGGGAATTAGAAAAAAATAAGTTCTCCTCTGTACCAAGAAGATGGGACGATTAAATTTAATGGTCAATTAATTTAACTTCAGGTGCAAAGAACCTTTGGATTTTTGATATCTCGTAGTCTTTTTGTCGAGCCATCTCTTATTGTGTGGGGTTACGGTCAAGGTTATTTTATGCCTGTAAAGTGACCGAGGGACACATACATGGATCATCATTGGTTAATAATAGGGCGTGATTCATTCGATTTAATAAGTTAATTAGTAAGAATTACGCCTCTTTGTTTGCAAGTAGTCTATGTATATATAATACAGAAGGAATCTGAAGAGTACGCAAGTGTGTAGACTGTGAATCTCTTGTAAACTGTTACCAACCGAAGAGGTGGAGTTTAACGAGTGAGCAACTTATACATCGCGGTGTCAATGCCACAGAGAGCAAAGAACGAGAATGTACCGATGTGGACATGTATATGTATAGATTATTTCTCGTCTGCTTTTGCATTTTAAGCGTACAGAGAATATACAGCTTCTCGTCTTGCATCGAGCTAAACTTGGTCCAGAGAACGGTTGAGCGAGTTGGCACCGGTGGTCGAGAGATGTGTAAGCTCAATCAGCGTGGGCGTTCAAAGTCCTCTTTTTCTCACCACGACAAATCCACCAACATAGTACATGCCCACACACACACGAGATTTCTCGACGTCTTCGATCTTGTGCTCTTGCAGAAGTCGTGCTCCAAAGCTTAAACTACGCCTGTGATGCGCAACAAGAGAAATAAAGATAAAACTTGACTGAATCTTCTCGAATTATCCGTATTCATTTCAAAAGCCAGTACAAAAAATAAACGTACCGTATACTCTTCCTTATGATGTTTGTTATAATCCTCTTATCTTCCGGACTTAATGAGCCTTGATAAATGTATCAGGGTATTTAGACTCGCCGAAAATGTGAATGAAACCAGAGGGAATTGTGCACGAATGATGTTAAAAAAATGTAATGAGCCGTAACAAGTCTTAATTACACATGTGCCGAAATGCGATAGTGGGATTCATTCATTCATTTTCGGCGAAATAATTGATCTCGTGGACGTTAAGGCATCTTTGACCGTTATGTGCAAAGATCGAGCTCTATTACATCTCTGTGCCATGACAAAAAAGCGCTTGGATCCATCAAGCAGAAAGAATTTTGTCCGCCAAATCACAGCTCGTTCCAAGAAAGGTTTTTGCCTCATTATCTCATTAAATTCATTGACCAAGTGTCTCGTGGTTTTTTCGACATGGCGAAACAAAGTTGGTGAAAACGAGACTTTCGTTCGTTCGTTCATGATATACCTGGGCCTCCCGGAGGACAAGAGGCCCGGGTTCGTAAGCCTTTCACAGTAATCGCGTAAATACGGTTTCGTAAATGACATACGTTTTTTAAGGTTCAGACGGAGGCGTTTGAGAAACTTGTGGTATCTGGGATTGGACCAATGAGTTACCATTTGGGCTAGCGCACGTCAACCGCACGAAAACTTCTACGAGATGAAAGAGAAAGAAAAAGGAAGAAAGAGAGTGAGAGAGTCTCCACTAATGGAGAATCATAATTCGTTGGTATTATTATACCATTGGCCTTTCCGGCTGGTTCGTTCTCGCTCCTGAGAACATGGTACAAATCTTAGTCCGGTCCACCAACCGCAATCACTACCATTTTGGCCCCCGGAGTCTTTGATACTGCCACTGAAGAAGCGACGAAGCAAAAACTCGGGGTTGTCTATTCACGAGAGCTCACTGTCTCGACTCGGGTTTGCTCAGATTCCCGGTCGCGGGCGCTGTGTATAGCGTGTGATGGAACGGGGAACATTGACTTTTTCTTAGAAGATTATCCATTTTTGTATCACGCTCCGCATCGCTCGGGTCACTTTGAAAATGATGGTGATGATTATCATTAACACCAGTCGGCTACTTCTTCGGGGCATTAAATACTGATTGAAGCCCAACGCCTCATCAAATCTACTTCCCCGGGAAAATCAGCCAACAATATTATCGAGAGATGATGGTTCAGTGCACTTTGTGGATGGAAGAGCCACAGGAAAGACAATGACCTTTAGAAAATTAGATTCACAGAGCATGCACATGATTGGTGAGACGTCAAATTACAGAAAGAAATAAATGTACAAGATTTGCGAGGTTCTTCAAATGAGTCTCAGCAGCCGAAAGATCACGTTTCGACAGAGATTGAAAATCGTTTTGGTCAAATAAAGAGTATAGGAAATCCTTTGAAGTCATTGTTACGTGCAAAGATTTAAGATATTCATAGAGATGTATAGACAATGGTGTTACTGTAATGGTTATTCGTGACGCATTGCAAGGTCCTGTTCCCTTCGCGGCTCCATTAATCACAATTACGTGAATTCAGGTACACAAGAGTGTGGCCTTCTCCTCGAGATTTCTTGATGGTCGCTGAGAGAAAGATCGAGTGCGAGGAAGAAAGAGAGAGAGAGAGCGAGAGAGGGAAATCATGAGCTTTGTGGTACATGAATGTATACAATACCGCCCACGTGGACATCTCTAGCTCTGTTTCCGTTCTTCTCCTCTGCATCCTCACGAAATCATGCTTTTATCCTTTCGTCGCTTCGCAGCGGGTGTGAAATGGATATATATGTGCAACAAAAGGTATACGAATGCGCGGAATTTCAGTCGCGTCACTCGATTCGAGTATACATCCCGGGCGTTCCGAGGGATGAGTTAATTTATCACTCTTCGAGTATAATTATGTGTATTCTACTCCAATGACAAACCGTACGATCGTGCACAACCTGATGAACAGACAATACTTCCGAATGGAAAATCTGAAGGGTTAATGAAATTAAAAAAAGATCGAAGAACACCCCAGACGAAATTCAATTCTGTTAGGTTTTTATACGCGAACTAAAAGCTGCGATTTCTAGCCATCCGACTACTTCGTATATTTAAACCTAGGCTAATACGCAGCTTCGGATATGTAATATAGTTCTTACGTATGTGTACTCGTTGTAGGTACATTCCCGAAGGGTAGTCATAATTCATGGCGGCTCGCTTTGCATCAGGCAAAAGAGATGGAGAGATGGACACTCTCGCACAAGCATTTAACATACGCGGACACGCAAAAGAGAATATATTCCAGCAAGAAAAAATGGTGGCTCGGGTACGCAAACACGCCGTACGGAATTATACCATCAGATGCCTCCACCGTTTACCAGAAATTCCACCATGAATATTGATAGTTTCGCATTTCCTACCTGTCGATATACAAACGAGCTTTTGCGGTAGCCACTAATCGCGCTTTCATTTCACTCAATCTCTTTTTCTCGTTCAATCACGAGCAGGAGAAAATAGTAAAGCCTGGAAACTTTCGAAGATTAGAGTTAAACCATTTTCATGTCGTTTCGATGATTCCCAACGATCTTAATTATTTTATCGATCGAGCGTGTACTGTGTCGCATCTCATTCAAAAAAAGGCATCATTTTTATATCGTGGAGTGAAAAGTTGTGTTTAATATATTAAATAAAATTGATAGCTCCACGAAGATTATCGCTGAATGGGAAAACAAGTTTTATGAATTCTTGACCACAGTGTACATACGCGTTGCTGTTCGCGAGTAATATCATGATTGACTTTCGTTTTTTTATTCGTCATATATATTATTTCACATTTTGTAGCAAATAAATCGTGTAACTCAGCAATGCGGTAAACTGATGACGGCACACAATTTTGCACGAATCAGCACACATTGCACCAATAGCGTTTAGAACGAAATCATCAGGATTCTTTATAAAATGTTCCTCTTCTTAATAAGGAGGCAAATCCTGAGCAACATATAAAACACCGAGTGAACGAAAGATTACGCAACTTTTTGGTATACCAGTTTACGTGATCTCCGCTAATGCTACTATATACTCGAGTGTAACGACAGACGTGAGCAACGAGGCTACAACGAAATAGCTTCAAGTTGCTCTACGAAACGGACAACCGATCATTTTTCCTCGTGTCGTGCCGCCAGCTAAACTGCACGCGTCCCCGTGATGTAGGAAATTTTACACGCGCGAACGCCTCGACTACTAATTTTTTCACATTTCTTCATCCTCTACATAAGTATGTATACTCTTGAACATTTACAATCTTATTCATTTTTATCTTTCTCTATTACTCGTATTTCTCATTCACTTTAATAGCCCGATCGAGGGAAGTGAGCAAATTTATAATTGACGGAAAGGCGAGCTGCTTCGCTTCAAATTTCTTTTTATTTTTTTCTCCATTGGACTTTGCATCATGGAAAGGCAAAAAAAATTCTTTTTTTCATTCATAAGTTTCTTCATATTTCTTATTGACAATATTTGAATGGACTCTAGTCTTTGAAATCCTCGAAAATCCTAAAAAATTTGCACCTTTTATTGTATTAGAAAGATATTTTCAATTTCGTGACGTTCTGACGACACAATTATCACCATTTTTGATATAATTACACGGAAAAAATTATGTTCGATTTTCCACCACATGGACTTGCAGATTTCATTTAAAGTATCATAAAAAATTGATGGTTACGCGTCTGGAAGACGCTATTAATGTGAAAAACTGTAAAGTTTGATGGAAACCCCAGTAAAAACTACAATTCATTTTTTCTGTATAATTGCTATATATGGAGAATTGTGATTTGTCAAAAAATAAATTCACACGTTCGATCTTTTGGGATGAGAAATTAATGAGGGTTATTTATGTTTTCAAATATTTGATTACAACAAAAAGGACATGTTTTTTTTTTTTCATTTTCAATTTTTTTGCTTTTCGTTAGACGCCATAATTCTTCGAACTATATATATATATATATAGTCACTGATTTTTGCGAAGGGTGAATCTCATTTGAATTGTAGGTTTTGTTTACAGTCCTTATGCACGTTGAAAAAAATTTTTTAGTGCGTTGTTCTTTTTTTTTTGGTTTGAACGGGGCGAAGAAACGTGGATGCGATACACGGGGCGATTTTCGTCTGGCAAAGAACGATTTTACTCCGAGGCTATTTCTCTCGAGGATGATCGTGTGCGCGAGCGTCTGCGAAATCTTTACTGAACGGCAGGGTGCAAGCAGCATAAAGTCCCTCGTTGTACACGTCAGTGTTTACTTTGACGAGGAACAGAGAGTCGTAAAATTCGAAGCAGGCGCGATTACAGTTTTTTGAAATCCGTTCATGTATTTTCTCCGAGCAATCATCGCACGCCTACTCAAAGAAAAATAAAATATATATCCTACCAGGTTATATATACGACGTATATAAGTTCGAGTGGTAAAACTTTGCAAGGCTAAAAAGAAATCAACAAGTTTACCTACCCCCAGAAACATTTTGTAGTTGCAAGCTATTTTTCACAATATTTTTTCTCTTCTTCTCTTTCTTTACCGATTCTTTCGACATAGAACTTTTACACTGTCCCGTATTTGCTCGGTCCATAATTTACGCGGAATATAAAATCTCAAGTGCATCTGGAAAACTGAACTTGGAAATGAAAAACAAGTGAAAGAATTTTTTTTCACTTTTATCGCTATCGGGAGTATTGAAAATTCTCATCGCTCAAACACGTTTATTTCTAAACTTTTCGATCGTAGATAGCTATGAATGAAATATTCAGAGTTACGAAAAAAAAAAAATTACTATTTCCACCACGGTCCACTGTTCACTGTCCACCAGTTCACTTAGAATGTGTGTGAAATTGTTGTTAAATGTTTTCACCGATTACGAATCCCTTCAAAATGTTCTCTCCCCCCCCCCCCCAGGGAATGACTTGCTCATTGCCTGTTTTTATCATGAAATTGTCGTAAAATTTGCCACTTCCCTGAAGCTCGACATTCTCTCATTTTTCCACCTTGCCCCGGATTCCTCACTCGCGGTCCATGATTACGATTTATGAAGGGGGAAAATAGGAGTCGTTCGGGCTCAAAGAAACGCCCGGTCCAACATCTCGGACCTTGCGATATATCCGTCTTTCTGGTTAACGCTTTCACTCCACCCTGATACCTTTTTCTATCGGTTCATTAGCACCGCAAGAGTTTTGCGATGCGGAGTCCCTGCGGGGCGATACTCTCTTTATATCTCTCTCGTAGCCGCTTGAATGCGTTTCGTTTCAGGTTCCACAACAGTTCCAAAATATATAGTACCCCGTCGATGACTCGCAATCAGAGAATTTATGTACCGCCCGGAGCCTCTAAACGAAAATGTAAAGACTCCCATACGTGTGCGTCGTTATATAAATTATAGATTACAGTTTTTTTTCGACTCATTTTCTATGATATCTTATTTACGGTAGTACCGGAATCCTGTGGCATCGAAAAATCATTTTCATTGTCTATCGGCAATAAATTTCAGTCCAGCTGAACTTCCAACTTCAGCTTCCAGAAGTTGAGATAACGAAAATGATAAAGGCGTCCTTTAAAATAAGTCGACTGACGATTTAATAAACATATGGAACTTGCAAGAAAATTGATAGCCGTACATAAATAAATATAATCTCAGCATTTTTCACAAAGTATTCCAAATGCAATGAGAATGAAAAAGAAATGTAACATTTTTTTCCCCTCGCACAGCATCCGAAGTTGTCATTACATGAAAGCAGATAAAATTCGCACGAGCAAAATGCACGTGATGTTCTCATTAATCTTGCTTTCTTTTTTGATTAAATACCGGGGATTTATCTCCTACGGTAATTTTTGTGTATTCAGCGAGGAATAACTCGTTGTTTTTTTTTACGTTGCGAATCGTAAAGGGGTAATAAAATTAGCATAACCCCGGTATGTTATCGGGAAGGATTGGCCATATTTTGCTGCAATCGGTTGCTGGTGGCAAAAGGGGAAAGACGTCAGATTCGCGACGTGTGTACAGCGCATATGGTTTATGGTAACTCCGCGATAGAGAGAAGAGCAAAACGCTCATGTGTAGCCCTCTGGCCGTGCGGAACATCGAGACGAGTCCTTGTACTTACTAGAAGGGTTACATGGACTTCGCAACCCGTGCCCATGCCCTACGGACTGGAGAAACGTTCGCGCTACATGGACTTGGACTATCGCTAACTTCCCATGTATAGATACATGTGCATCTCGCATATATGGAACGTTCAATAAAAAGCTAGATGACGAGTGCCCAAGGAAATGTTCGTTACATGAAAAATAGTGAAAAAATGTTTCTTAGGAATAACGTTGGGTCTTATTCACTGCTTATTAGCACGTTGGCGATACAAAATTCGTTTTTAAGATTGAAATTAATAAATTGAATGTCTATTTGTAAAATTAAAGAAAAGGCAAATATTTAAACTTCGACTCGGTTGAAAAAATCAAATTCTTTGTTGAAGATTAATAAAAGGCGAATAACACACCCATGATTATGAATATAATTATAATAAAATATTGAATTCCATTAAGATAGGGATTAGTGATGATATTAAATTGTTAATTAATGACTTTATGAAATTCACTAAGCGATTTATTTATATAAATTGATAACGATAATCGCAATGAACTAGAGTCAAACGTGTCCTTGACATTATGATGAACATAAGAGATCAAATCGCTACTTGAAATGGTTATTAATCTTTGTGGATATAAAAGAAAAGTAAATCTATACGATTGAAGGAGTCAAGTGACGTGGGTTATATCGTTTTATTTACAATCAATCGACGCGTTTTTTATGAATAAAATTCCGGTCGAGGCGTGAGACGATCGATCGGTACGAAAAAAAGATGTATGTTTATACGTATATTTCTCATAGCAAGACTTTACCGAGTCTCTGGGACACGTGATGCAAGCACATACGAGCAATCGCAGCAGGCGTGTTATACCGCATCCGCGGTCGTTCCGCCTTTGAATTAATTACGATTTTAGTCGCTCGAGAAATTATATCGACGATCTTGGAACGTGTTTCGCGTGCATGCTCGTTCCTCCTGCTTTCCGATCTTACACAGCACCGGTGTTCGGTACATCTAGCTTCAACTATACAAGAGCTCGATGTACATTCGATTGCAATAAAAGTTCGAGCGATCGAATATCATTAATCAATAATAATCAAACGAGCTGGGGGAAAGTTGTCGTGCTAGAGAGAGAAAGAGTGAGAGAGAGGGTGAGGGGGATGGGGAAGCATTGGGAAGAGATTGTAATTTTATGAAGTTATCGCAATCGCAGATTGAAAATCTTGTTTCAAATCGAATACAACTTAATCTTATTAATAATAATGAAAATGTTAAAATCGATTATTATTAACCGTTCCCGCGATTCTGCAAATAAAAAAACTTGATGGTAATCAAGATGCAGATTGCAGCGATAAAATTAAGAAGTTTGCGTCCAAGGGCATAAATCGTCATTAATAAAAATTGAATAGACTCGAACACAGCTCATTTCTGCGAGGGTTACAATTTTTCTTCTTTATTTTTAAACGACGCCAGGCTATCAGATTTTCGACGGGTCGTCTCGTTTTTCTTACGGACGAGTATGTAAGGCTAGAGCACGTTCTGTATACACATTTCTGTGTTGAGCCACTTGGTCGTTGATGGGTATTCGATACCTCGAACGACACTCGATACTCGAGCATCGGCAAACAGGACATCGCTCCTCCGTCTCCAATCATTCGCGGTCTTCCAGTCGAAGGATTCTCGAGAAATGCCATCACCGAAAAGACGCAGATTTTATATATACCCGGTAAATGTACGTGCTCGTGTGTGTATTCACGCGAGTGTGTGTGAGTGTGTGTTTTTTCTTTGTGTTATTCATGCAAAATATTCGTTTTGGCGAAAGTTTCGCAGCACAGGTTGGTTCGAAGCTTTTGTTTCGTGGCCCAGGTTTGTACGTGTTGGTTTTTATTTTAAGGTCCTGTATGTCTCGGGAACGTCTCCCGAACGAAAAAACGGGACCTTATGCCCATTCTCTCGTGTCGCGTCCCCCATTTTTTTCGCGCGCCCCCCCCTGGACCCGGCCGAGCTTCCATTGTTTTTCGCTAGGCGCTCCATCTTTCTTTACTTTTTTCGTTTCTCTTTTTTTGTTTATTCTCGCTCCTTTCTTTATCTTTAGGACACAGGGGGAATGAGAGACGTCGAAGAATAACAAGAAGAAGAAGACCTCTACTCCCGGGTTCCTATTGTATTGTAATGGGCATTACTTGGGGAAGAGACCCCTAGTGTCCGTTCCTTAGCTTTCCCCGGTCTCGCGGTCACACATACACTTTTTTATCTCCGTGTACCGAAAGCCTCTCTTTCCCTATTGCGCAATTTATGGCCCTTCGTTAGCTGGCCATAGTCTTGTTTTTCCTTTTTATTTCGTATATATTCTCGCACGTTCTCTCTTTGGCATTAGTCTCTGTAGCTCTCGGCCTCATGGATGCAAAAACGAGTGGGACGGAATTATCGACAGGGTAGCGTGAGATCCAAACTTCATAAGTGTACGATCATTCCAAAGAATTACTGGACATTATCCCACTTCGAGGATTAATTACGTTCAAGAGCCTAAAATACTGATTTTAATCCTACGTTCATGACATTAGTTACAGGATCAGTAGATATCGAAGCTTTTTCATTTTCTACTTTTTCCTTAAGTATGTAATTATTTACAAAATAGTTCGAAGCCTTCGAAAATAGAGCACCTTCCGTGCCCAGAGCTTTGAGCATCGTAATATTCTTTTACAAAGCTGAAGCAATTAAATGCCACAGCCCTCTTCAAATTATTACACATATAGGGACTGTGGGTAACAAAGGTGAAAGCTAAATTCGATAATAGTTGAGTTCAACGGTATACCAGTGTATTTTATGGATTCTTCTGGTCGGTATAATAATGGTACGATAGGTTTTTATATATCTAGAGATTTGGTGGATACCTCGGGTATTTTGTACAGCCCTGGTGGGTGCTGCTGTTGCTGCAGCAGGAATGGGGTGTTTGGTTGAGGGCGGATGGGGACGGTAGGACGAAACGAATGGAACATCTGCCGATGTTCGGGCCCCCTAAGACCGTTTCCCCGTCTCCCCTCTTCATCGCCAAACACCACCGCCTTGCACCACATTACATCGACGACGAGATCCCGGCTGGCTTGTAGTGGCACGGGGACCACACCAGTGCGGTCTTCGTGCTCAAACCCCAAGGCAGCACGATCAAAATAGAGAGAAAGAGAGGGGGAGAGAGAGAGAGCAAGCAAGGAGGGAGGGAAAGAGAGAAAGGACGAGGGAACGGAAAAGGGCGATGGTTATAGAGGCATGTGTCGAATGTGGAAGTGAGACAGACAAAAAGGACACAGTAGTAAATGCGAGTTGATTCTACTGCCCGTCCAACAAAAGTTGGACTCTTTTCACTCATTCTGCGCGTGCGCGCCATCTTTCTTTCTCTTTCTCTCTATTACTCTCGGGCATAAGCGTCGAACGCTACACATACATATATACAAACTTGCATACACACACAGCACGGCCTGAGGCCTGGCGCGTTCCCGTGCGTGCCGGCATTCGAATCACCGCAACGGATCGCCCCGTGTAGTCTGAGAGACTTCAAGAGTATCCCTAACGAACAACCACGCGGGTTTCGCCCGATTGGGGATTTCGATGCCCGGCTGTTCAGCCGATATCTTGCCCTACAACGTCTCTCCCCAGAATAACTTATTTAAATCGTTTCATGCCATTCGCAGACCTTCGTGAGTTTGCTTCAACGTTACAACGGGATCATCAGTTGTGATTGCTACTGGTACAGAATAATTTGATAATCCACTCCACTTTGCCCCTTTCTAATGTTTCGCGCATTTTTTTTATTTACGATTATGATGAAAAGATTGCAGAAAAAATGTTTCGTATTGGACAAATAGAAGTTCCCGTTGTTTTCACCATCCTCGAATTGAATATTTCATTTTTGTAGTTTTTCTTTATCGGCTACGAATTGATCGTAACGTTTTCTTGTGATCGGAGAGAAATTAGACGTGACCTCCTCGTAGATCGTTAATTACTAACTTGGTAACAAAATTGTTTTCTGCTTCGGGGTGAAAAAGTGGTGCGTTAATGAGTTTCGCAGATTCAAAAAGATCCGTCATTCATTCCACAAGTTAACGAGAGCCACGCGCTGCTCAATATGCTTACGTTCACTTGACGATTACGTCCATAGCAGTTACATAAATCGTTGATCGTTTTTTTATCGTTGTTCAATAACTCGTTTTCAATTCGATTTGAGTCTTACTTCCGGGCGAATAACAAAATATTCGCGAAATATGAAAGGGGAAAAAATGTATTCAGCAGGAGATCGCTCCGCCTTCTACAACTAGCTGTTGTCCGATTATGGATGATTGATTGGCCACTAATGTCCAGAGGTCAATCAAAAAGAAACTAGACGTGGTAGCGGTTTGCAATGAATTAAAGAGAAGAAGAGAGAAATGTCATATCAACTAAATGTATGACTGAAATTCGTTGCGACAGAACATCGAGATCATTTTCTTCCGTGCTTTCTACTTTACGCCCACGTCCTCCCACGCGTTTCACCATAATTAGGTACCTATAATTCGCAATTAATTATCATTTGCTTGAACGCGGGAATTTTCACTCGAGTGGAACCTGAGTAGACTGTGAACATGTTTCAACCTCGTTGTAGACGCGCACGCCTATAAATATGATAAACGCACGTATTTCTTGTATAACTAAGTCAAGCCCTATCCTGGTGTATATATGGAGGGCTATATCGTTGCGCTGCTGCGTCTACATTAACAGGATGGTAACGACCCTATCGTTGAATGGTAACGATGCCCTCCCGAGCCGGAGCACATTCGCCAAGACTGCACGTATTATTTTTTAACTAAGACGATAAAACCGTGTTTAAGGAACGATACGCGGAGTTGCACTCAATAATTAAGCCGTGGGAGTTAAAGACATTATTTGGCGTTTCTGGCCTTTTTGAAACCGTTGGCTGAGCCTGACCTTGGATGAAACTTGGTTTCGTCACCGTTCGACAGCTAGATACTTAGAATTTTATTACAGTTACTTCATTGCATAGAAATAGTTGATTTAGTTGGTTGCGATTAACTATGCAAAACTGTCTTCCTCAGCTACTGGGTCTACTGTTCGGAAATAAGAATTGTAATTACCATAGGACTGTGTAAGACAGACAGCAATTCTGAAAGAAAGGACAGAACAAGATTCGCGTCACGTGCACGAGAGAGTTACGTGAGTTAGTGAGAAGCCACACTCAATTCGTGGGTACGAACACCGTGCGATTACACAAGTTCCCGCACCATCGTGCAAGTGTATGTCAGCTTGGTGTGCCCGAGCGGGGCATAACCGTGCATTAGGTTGACGCTGAAGCAGTGTTCGTTACACTTGTAATAAATTCTTGTACTCCCACTCGTCGAGACCACCTTGTGGTATATCATTATACATATCTACTCCCACATCGTGCAACGTTAGACTGACGAACTACATGTGAAGCGGAAGTAACCACACAAATCTGCTTTTAGTACAATTGTAACGTGGTCACTGTACAACGCATCAACGAACATTGTTGCAATACAACAAAAAATAGGCATGACGACAGAAGGAACGAGTGAATAGAATCTCGAAAAGGATCCACGCTTCTGTGTACTAACCTGAAAGACTAGAGCAGGTCATAAGGCCCCAGAACCATCTGTCCTCAGAAAAACTTAATCCGAAAATATGAACGATATTTTATTCTGATGTTATCCAAAGTAAAATTAAAATGTAGAGAGGGAAAGGAAGTTTCCATTTCTCCCCATAGTTCTGCGCATAGCTGTTTAGCCTGATGATATTTTCAGTCAAAGTATATCCGTAACTAACTCCGGTTTTGCCTTGTTCGTGCAATGTGATGTGTTGCTACTGGCGTCGTAAAGTGGCACTCGGAGTGGGAGAGATAGGCAGGAAGCTGGATCAAATGACCCGATAATGGGGTCCATGGGCTGTCGTGCGAAAGAAAGGCGGTAACAGAGGTGTTCGATACTGTACGAGAGTATAAGAAAGGAAGAGGAAGACAGAGTGACCGTGTGATGCGGGCGATGTCAGAGCTACGAGTCACCACAAGCCTGTTGGGACGTAAGCCCAAGAGATCCTATTAGCGTCAGAGTTGGGCTAACTAGGTCTGGCAAGAAGAACTTTTGCCAACTCCCATGTTGCAAGGATCGTTCCACACGACGTTCTTCACTTACGCCAGAAAGCCTATCCGATGGGGCTCAGAAGAACAATTCTCGTCGACGAAACCGCTTCGCTATGTGCATCGTGGAGAAGCAAAGTGAAGCAGGTTTACCGTCACTGATGGATGTAGTGGAATGTACACATTTACTCTAGTCTCATTCTCGTCTTAAAGTTTTCATCCCTACATCTCAAAAATTCAGGCCATTGGCGTATTCCTGAGATACATGACAATTAACTTATGCTGATCGCTGGTGATATGTAAAAGAGCCCATAGACCCCATGGAGTTATATCAAAAGGCAGAGCTATTTGCGAAGAGCTCAGATGGGTGTCGACGAATACACGATAACAGCGGGAGAAACAAGACTACAGGGTCCGTTGCGGTAATTCGAAGCTACAACTGCCGAGACCCTTGGAAATTTTTGCAAAAGTGGGAAGCGAAGCTGCGATGAGGATAGCCGGCAGGTTATCCGGTTTCATCTTCGCCAACACCTTATCTACTCTGCGATCGCGAGCTACCGACCAGCAATGGGTTCAAGTCGTTCATCAGCGAGGTCCGTCCAAGGAACGAAGACACTGGGCGCAGTGAGCTTGCATCTCTTTCGCCACTAAGCACCAGCAGAGGCCAACAAGATCAACCTTTTGTGGGACCTTTTCCAACTTCTCATCCAATTTGGTGGGTTCTTGTCTGTTCCCCAGCATCGCTAGCTTTCTTACTTTTTCTCATATTTTGGAATCTCCGAGGGTGTAATAGTCTACGGGGATTTTACTAGCTTGATTCGCGGCACGTGGAAAGTTTGTATTCTAACGAATCTCTGTAGCGGTATGTCGTTTCTTCGAAGGTTTCTAAGTAAAGAAATACAAGCCGAAGGAGTATACATTTCTTAGATTCCTGTACTATTTGTGCGGATGTATCAAAAGCTTACCGAGAGAGGACCTCCGGCCATGCGTCGGTTAAATATTGTCGTAGCTTATCTCTTTTGCGTGTTAACTCTTCTCGTTTTTCAGTGTGTACACGCGTTCAGTATATACTCACTGATTCGAGCATCAAGCTGGAAATATTTTAACCGTCAAAACTTTCGTTCTGGTATTGACCGATAGAAATCTTGAAAAATAATTAGCAAATCATTACATCGTGAGGTCTATCATGAGCTATTTTTGTTCCACATAAGGCCACGCTACGTTACCAGGTTGACCCATTTATTGAAGACGATTGCCCACAGCATAGAACCTTTAAATTATGAATAGCTCTGTGTCTCACAGCAACGCGTTTCACCCAATGTTCATATCTACACCATCAGTGATACAATGTATTCGTGTGTTAGACATATCCTACAAGCGAGCGGGGTAGAAGAAGAGAGAAGCAAAGAGAGGCACACGACGAAGCACTCGTGCGTGCATACCGGCTAGTCTACCATACGAGATATCCACTCTGGCCTTTCTTCGTATTCTTCGCCTTCGTCCTTTTTTCCTTCATCCTCTCGTATTTCCTAAGTTCTCGTCCATTCGCGTGTTGAATTTTTTCTCCTATAGATACCTGCATGTGCGTGCAGCATCAAGAAACGAAAGAGCCAAGGAGATAGACAAAATAAGAAGGGGAAAAAAGATGTATGCGCGAGAGAACACAAACGTGTGGGCTGTATATTGGAAAAAGGTATACGAGACTACAGTGGAAAGAAAGACGCACGAATAGGAAGATCGTTTTGTGGCAGTATTGGTTAGGTCCATCACTAATACCGGAAATTCAAGGGATCGCATCCACTCGCATTAACATCCCAGCACCCCTATATTGCTCGACTCATCGGCTCTTTACTTGGGTTCTGTGAGTTCCGAGCTGTGGTGTACTTGGATACATAGGCAAGGGGTTCTCAAGCATACAGTTTCCAGATTGGGAATTCGTACACATTTACTTTTCATTACCCCCTGTCTGTCTCAGTTACGAGAAGAATATCTTTGTGCGAATCTTGAAGCTTGCATAGCAATATATTTAAACCTGGAATATTTAAAATTCTCCCATACAATTCAAAATGTAAAAGAAAAAAAAAAAACAATCAAAGGGACACCAGGAGCACTTCGACTTAAGAAATTCGTGTGAAACGGGATCCACCTGAGTTGCAATGACGGCAATTTATAAGTTTCATTATCCCGTCCAGTTTGAAATAAATCTCGAACTGCACAAAAATACATAAGGAGAAAGGCGTCAGACTCGAGAGTGGAGGTGCGCGTTAAGAGATTCCCTTGTGCGAGGTGGCTGATGGTATATACGAGAATGGTTCAAGGATCGATACGTGTATAACTACTCAGTTTATAGTGACTGCAGATTCTCTGCTCACGCCATCAGCGCATCTCTGCAGACACAGAGTGCAATCTTCTTATTCTCCTTCTCATTATCTTACTCTCTAACTGGCTTTATTTCCGTTTCAATATCTCTTTCTCTCTTTCATCGTTCGACTGTCTGGCTCGATCGTTCGGCTCGCTCCTTATATGCCTCGTTGACCCCAAATACCAACGTTCGTTTAAGTACTCGACCAGCAATTCTCTCATCTGTTGTTTATAGTTGGTTGATGGCTCCCTCTGGTCGAACCCCGAGTATCGGATATCAATGCGCTCTCGAAAAGAGCGTGGAAAAAAACCGTGTCATATTAATTTCTCTTATAATTAAATACTTGGCAATTTCAAATTCCATTAAGCTCAACTAACAATAATATAAATGAACAAATTTCATTGCACACGAGTAAAAATACTGGGACGATTCGCGTTAAATAAATAATATAATCGTGGGCTGTAAAGGAAAGAATATGGCAGTCTGGCAGACGACAAAGGCCTTTTAATGTTTGTACACCGTGCGAATGTCAGCTCACCTGGTAGCAAAGCTTTTATCATAAAAATACTGTTCTACAATTGTGAAATATAAACATATATATGTTCATGGGCTTTTCAAGTCTATCAGTACAACATATAGATATAGGTATCGTGGACTCCCAGCTGAAGTTCGCATCTATCCGTAGATATAGCGTTAAAGGTCACTCGACATCTTTCCCCGTTTGATTGCATAATTTACTCAGCAAAAAGAGAGTCAACAACACATTCGGCTAAACTTACGGGTGGGTGAATCTTGGGCTTCGAGAGAATCGTCACAGGTTTTCTTTTTTTCTTAATGGATTGCCTTATTCGTTCGAAAAGAATTCCATCAGGTTTTTTGTTTGTAAAGAAATTTCCTGCGGACTTTAAAAAATACGTTTAAGTTCAGTATTATGGTGTCGAATTCATACACATATATGTATATACGTATATATTTAGATTGAAGTATCGTCGGTCCCTCAATGCTGTTCTCGCATCGAATGTCAATGCACGCACGCACGCACTACCTGAATAGAAGGGGGACGAGGGAAGGAGAATAAACGAATGTGTCGCCGGAGCGTCTCGCACCTGCCGTTGGCAGGAGAGAGGGCGATACTCAAGGCTCGCTTTTCATCTCATCCCGCGTTCCCGTGTTCAACGGCTTTTTTTTCCATTTCCCCAAAAAAACGAAGAAATATCATTCAACATCGCTCTTTTTCCTTATAACTGAGAAAAACCCTTGATATTTATTAGAAGAACACAATACAAAATAATCGGTAGAAGAAAAAAAGTTCAGCAAAGAGTAATCTCGCGAACAAAAACTCCAGGCGAGCAGATCAGTTGAAAGGAGCATTTTACCAAATTTCATTTGTAACCATTAGGAAGCTCGAACATTTGATGAATTGGAAAACTACTTGAGCCCCACCATTATCAGTTATAAAAAAAAAAGGAGAAGAAAAAAACACATTGGTAGTACGAAAGATGCCAAAGACATAGTCGCCCAGAGGCAGATCGAGAGCCTTGCAATTACTGTAGCGGTATATTAGCTGTACATCGTATCTATCTATAGCCAATATTATCCCTTTGAAGACCACGTCCCTCGCTCTTTCATTTTCTCTGTCCGTTCGTCGGTCCACGAGAATAATTAGGTACACGGTAATGTCGACCACTCGACTACGAAGAGGAGGACTTGTAAAGGCCTCCGGGGAGCGTATATCGTCTCGGTAGTCTCTCGACTTTGCTGGAAGCCATCTCTTTCCAGCAGAGAGCTAATGCCAATAGAGAACGGTAGGCCGTTCTTTTATATATACATCCATTATGCCAATAACGTCGCGAAACTCTTTCTCTCATGAGCTCACTTCTTTACTAAACGCTTGAAAAAGCTGCCTCGCACAGGTACTCCAAAATTCTTTGACTCGAGATGAAGCACGCATCAGGAAGAGAGGAATAACTATTAAAATGCATTCGAATAGCAAAGTACCATTAACATTAATACGTGTATCCATCATTTCCGAAAGGATTCCATCGCTTTTTAAATTGTAAATTCAATTGGTCAATAAAAGAGACCAATCATTATCTTTCATGCAAATAAATACTTCGGCAATAAACCACAGGCATTTAATTTCTTGTTATAATCATTTCCGGCAGATTTCCGAACATATCTTCGTTATGAATTAAATGACGGTTTAACATTTGTAAGTAGAACCAGGCACGAAACAGTCGAAAAATCGATTTATAAAGATCGCGGTTTCACATTTTGCAGAGGATTCTTGGGTGCTTGGTTTGAGTTGTTATTCAAAGTAAGCAAATATTTTTTTTATGTACAAAAGAGATTTTCGATTTATAAAAGTTCTACTTCAATAGTTTTTTTTTTCGTATAATCTCGAAATCTTCAACAATATGTTTACATTCCAAATCTATAGACTTGCAAGTGCGCAGGGAAGACGCTTTCAATTTTTTTAGAAATGAGAAGTCAGAAATCAGTAAATCGTATTTATTTCGTTTAATATTGGAGTTTTCGACACAATTGCAACGAATCTGAATTGTTCAGACCGAGGTTGAGGGGGAGATGAAGTTATAGGCGTAAAAGTGACTTAAAAATGAGTTTAAACTTTATTTCGATCTTTTGTTTCAATTGTATTTAAATCGACGCTGACCAAAGTCAATTAATCCTTGGAAAAAGGCATTCGTGCTTGCTAGGGAACAGTTTAAGATGATGGCAACATCAAAGGAATAAAGAGAGAAAAAAGTCCATCAAATGCAGCAAGGCGGCAGAGCAGCAAGCTCAATCGATTGACTTATCGATTAACCCCGCGGAGATGAAGGCCTCAAGAGGTCATTAATACTGCACACACGCGTGCTCGAGCTTCTTATATGGATCATTTGAAATTTAATTGTCTTTCGATAACACTATTTTTCTTTGGTTCGTATCAATATTAAATTTCGCTGGTCTCTTCTGACGGGAAATTACTAATATATCAAACAAAAGGATTGACAGTGGGGGCACATCAGTACACGTGTATGTACGTGTGTAACCGTAACGCGACACGCCACGATGCGTTCCAAGTTTACACGGATCGACGCTCCGATGACCATACATATCAAATCGCGGGACCGCGTAGCGAGTAAACGCGATCAAACGGCGTAACGCTCGTATCAGTAAATGAAAATATCTGCAAACTCGATTTAATCCACATACGTATGATAACTTGCTGTAAATACCGTTTTTACTGAGGATGCTAACAAAAATACTACTGAATTTCATTTGGCACTTACTCAAGGCAAGCATTTTTTGCATTCAATAAAAAATTATTATTAATAATTCAATTTTTTCTTTTAATCATTTTTCAGGTACGCGAT
>JABSMR010055798.1:0-14377 GCA_018902295.1 Dusona sp. PSUC_FEM 10030013
ATATATATATATTTATACACAACCACTTAGATATATTTTTGCAACCATACATATTTAACCATTATATGGGAATGGTTTTGTGACGTGAAAGTGTGCAAACGTGCATTTGCGTTTTCGCTCTGTAGTATCACGAACAAGACGATGTCTTGTAGAGTATATATTCCATTCCTGGTACCCCGACGAATCAACGATGAACTATTATGTAGGCAAACTGACACGTGTCTTCGCTTGATGGACCTAACTCTTGAGGTGTGATTTACGTCCCGGCAGTCTAACGAAGAGATGCGACAACGACGGCAACAAAAGGACGTACTCCTCCAAGTTTCTTCTTGTAACAGGCATTACGTTTATTATTATACATACTCCACGAAATGATTCAACAACGAAAGGTATATGGTGATACAATGCCAAAAGTGTTTAAGGAATTTTGTAGAGACACAGAATTGTTTATTTTTTTTGCTATATGATTTAAATATTTTTTTTAGGATATGTTGTGTTTTATATTGTGTTTTGTTATTGGAAAAGAGATGCATGCATTTGACGACTAGCAGTGCAAAGTTACAAATTTTGACATAATGGCTGCTTTTTAATGTCTTAATGATTTTTGCTCCAGTTATTTTTTATTGCATTCCTGTTAAGCTAGGGATATAAAAAAAAACATAATGGTTGTCGACAATGATTTTTCAAATAATGTAGCCTTGATCGAATGGGATCACTTGATGTGGGTGAAAATATAATTTACCGATTATTCTTGCAAGACTTGTTTACCTATGTCAATCACTTTTCTAAGCATGTATTTCTGTAAACGTCCGAACGCAAAAACCACATCTCACTTAATATGTACATACGGTTCTGATAGCGTTTATAGTTTTGTATTACCCTTGAAAATTCCCTTGACACAACCTTCCATACGTGGCCGTCAAAACTGTGTACCTAGGGTTTTCTTCTCAATTGTTTCTTCCTTGTTTCAGATGGTTCCGAATATCTTTCTCGTGTGAGAATCTCAGCAAACAATTCTCTTGAACATATAATAGGAGAGCGCGATATTTCGTCGTGCTTCTAGCACGGATGGAGAGTCCCAAAAGACTACATCGTGAATATGCAAAAAGCTATATACATGACATAGAAAATGTGCTTTATTATATATAGGTATATATGTAGTGTAATCTTTATATATACAAGGGTGCACGCAGATGAGAGGTAAGAGCGAAGACACACGGCACGAAATTTTAATATTTTTGCGTCGTCGAGTCGAGGCCGGAGGGTAATCCCCTTGACAAACGGTGGTCGTGTCGCCTTGATGTCTCTCGACAAACAGCAACACATCGGTCTCTTTTTCACTTGGTCATATATTCGCATTACTGATGTATACCCGTCTCGTTATTTTTATTTTAATGTTTCGTTTTTTTTTCTTTATATTTCTCTTCATCCTGATTTGCTCTTTCGCGAAAGAAGACCTGAAGAATCTGCTTGCCTTAGAATTTGTGGTTATTCTTCTGTTTTTCCTCGGACGAGAGTTTTCCTACCAGGAGAGATGACCATTTGCAAACTCTCCCTGCAAACCCTCCGAGGCAATTCTATGGCATCAGGAAGCAGATGCGGGAAAAAATTGGTTTCTCATGACTTTGCACAACGTTGCCTTTTAGGAAACTATAAAAATAACTTTCGCAAACAAACACAAACTTTGTAATTTTTTTTTGTAAGAACATTTCATACATCTAATGAAAAATGTATTATTGTGGTGCTCCAAAAAGAGAAAAAAATCTAGACCTTCACACAAAAATAATGATACATTTAACTAATGGAAGTTCATAGGATCATGGTTTCTCTGTTAAATCCTGAAATCTACAGTATCTTAATTTGCGAACGCGAGGTCGAAAGATTAAATGAAAACAGAAAAAGTACAGCCGATGACTCTATTCAGCGAGTGGATGTGGTATATATTTGCGTCTTTTGGATTCGTTCCAAAAGTTCCGAGTGGGATTGTGCTTAACGGGCGCGTTGATGCGAAGCGCTCTTGCTTTGTTCGGATGCATTCGTTCTCGCCGGAAACGACAAATTGCCCGTTCGAAAATTCCATTCCACGAGACAGAAACAGAACGAGATGAGAGCGATTGAAGCGGGAGAAAATTGACTGAAACACACAGAGAGGTTAATTATAATTGCGATGCGAAATCAACATTCGCGAAACTCTTACTGTCAAACGCAGTCATATCAAACGTTAGAATGTACATATCTGCATATCGTTTGTTGGAAAAAAAGATCAAGAGAGAAGGAGAAATGTAGTCTGAGGGAAAACGAACGTTGGAGCCACTAGAATAAACTTGTATACAAGCAGACTCCGTTTGATGCCAGTCAAAGGGATCGCAGATCGTCCCAATATTCGTCGTTTTCAGTACCATGCAAATCTGAGCTTTCTGCAGTCGCCTCCAATTGCTTGTGATATTTCTGAATTATATTGTCTGTGATTCAAGATATATTTACGAAATGACAAAAGCTTTGTATCTTTAAAAACCTCGAATTTCATATTCAATCAACACTATGTATTCTATCTGATTTTATTACTTCAAAGAACATTTTGCAAGGGTTTCAGATCATTGGAGACCTAAAATGGTGCTATTTATAAACAACAATAAATTCGATGACAATGCACGTTTAAAACGTATTCTGTTCGTATATTACGTCCGAAGATGTCTTTTGTAGAATTATTTAAGCCCTTCATTGCGTTGATTCAAAAGGATTTGTCGTCCAACATGCTTGGCCTCGTAGAGAATAAAACAAGAAATAACAAAAATCGTTCTCGCTAGGCTTATTCGAAGCGAGATTAGAATGAGAAAGAGAATAAGCCGAGAACAAGATTATATACCGGAAAGGACTGAAGGCAATAGGCCCTTAGTTTCCGTTCTTCAAAATGGGGCGTAGATAAATGGAAAAAAGAATTTTTTTTGCGTAATACAGTCGCTTCAACGTTTTATGGTTGATGCTATATTTGTCGTTTTTTTCTCTCCATCTTTTTCTATGAGATGACAAGAGGCTAGCCAGAAGATGCGATGAGGAGTCGCGGCTCCGTCAATAGGATAACCCTGTTTTGCGGTCCACAGCTTTCTCATCTTTTGCTCTCGCCTTTGATAAGTCTTTTCGTGTTCGTTCAACGACAAATACTTGTGCCGGGAGAGCACGAGATTTCGAGAATCTTTTTGGCCGGATGAGACTGTCGTGTATATAATAACTTCGGCGTAAGGAATACTGACAGAGAGAGATCAAGAAGAAAGCTCGCGAGCGAGGGGCGATGAGGATGAGAGGGAGAGCGAGTGCAATAGATAAAAAAACGGAATGAAAGACGAGATGAAAAATTTTCGAATGTGCTCTGGGTGCTGACAAGACGAGAGGACACATCAGCCTACAAGATGCATGTGTGCACTATTTCAAATCACGATTCAGCGGGACCGCGCGTGTTCCGCCTTTTCCCTCGTTACAGACGTCCGCGCCGCGGTTCAAGCGTTCGCGAATCTTCTACTCTACTTTCGTAGGAATATATAACAGAAACGATATGTTGAAACTTGAAAACGTGTAGCATGTAAGTACATATACTCAAAGATGTGTCCATCTCACCGTAGTCTGTATGTGTTATACATATCCGTGTATTATATATACATACATGAATATGTATAAAGCTTTGACTAGCTATATTCCAAGTGAAGAAATATGGTGATTCGCAGCGACGGCGAGAAATCGCCGTGGACGTTTCTAATGCGTCACGCGAATCACCCCATCCTATCCGGAAAACTTATTGCACAGTTTGTTTTTGTAGCAAGCGAAATGCAGGCGAGTGGAAGACGATATATATCTCACGCTTCATTTACGACTCATATAGGCACGAAATAAAATTAATTTAGTTTTAAGTCGATTGACCTGTATCTTGTATTTATGTTTTTATAAATTGTCAAACCGCAATCAAATAGAGATGTATTTTTTCATTGATTATCGAGAGCTGTGAAAATTTCAGCTCAGACATGAATAAAGTAGTACTGTAGAAATGAACTTTGAAAAGTTAAAAAAACGTCGAGTGCACTAGGAAAATAACTTCGCGTTATTGATAATTCACGAAGTACATACTCCAATGTGTATCTCACGGTAAAATCCAATTTGATCTCTGGTGATCTTTTACCAACAGGCTCTTGAATACACCAAACACCGATTTCTCTTGCTAGCTAGTTGGGCAGAAAATCGCTAAGGAGAGAGCGACCCGAAGAGAACGAGAAAATAAGAGTTTGAGAGGTTAACTTATCGTTACGACGAATTTATCGATTTTATTCGCCCGAGAGGCTGACAAGAATTGCCAAGTGGGCTTACAGTTGATCGAGACTAAATCTCGCGAATGCGTTTGATAAAAAGAAAGTTATTGAAAGCTCGTTCGCACATTTGTAAAAGGTATGCTGAAAAACGGTAAAGAAGTTGGTATGAGATGTGTCGATCGAGACAAATTGACTCTTTTCAATCTTGCTTCTAAATTTGAAATGTACTTGAGTGGGCAATTTGAACTGAAGGATGGAGTGGTGACCAGTCCTTGATTAAGCCTAACAAGGAAAAACTTTTCGATCTTTGCTACATATATACATAATAAACCTCAAATATATAGGATATCTTCTAGTATACAAGAGATTTCGCTACAATGTTGTGTTTACGATTAATACCGAGACGTCTGGCGAAGATCCGACAAATCGCGGTGCCTCGAAACTATCCCTTCGGATAGGGCTAGGCCAAAAGGGCGCGAGATGAGAACAAGAAGAAGACGAAGGAGTATGCCGCGCCCCAAGACACGAGAGAATCTCTACTGCATGCAAGAACAATTAGCTACACCTCCTTCCTTCACCTTCTCTCGTGGCTCACCTCCGCGATAAATCAGCGCCACCGCATTACCGCAACGGGCCACGAGACACAATGCCTGTAATTCTCGCCCACAACCCGAACGCCCCGTTCACAGTGTGTACCTGAACTTTGTATACCATCCAACTAATATCTATAGAGATATGTTCTATACTATGCTCGCGTACTCTATCCGCTCGAGAATATGTTGAGAGTTTACCCGTGAGTGAATATACAGATATAATCTCGAATATATCTGTTGTTCTTGGTCGTTGTACGATTCTGGGAATAAAAAACAACGCGGTTGACAAAGCTGCCCAAGACAAGGGTCAGACTCGAAGAAAAATGTTTCATACTACAAGAACACGGGACAGAAAGTAACGGAGTAAATTGAAAATTAATTTCAAATACTTGACACGTCTTCTTTATCCGTATCGAAAAAAGCACGATTATGACAAGCAAGGATAAAAATACTCTCGATATTGTTTGGTAAATGCTGTTTATTCGGAAACTGGTAGAGCATGTGTATATCTATCTATATTATGCTTATTTCCTTTTTCTTCTGTGTACCTTCCATTTCTTCTTCCATCGTATATATCGAGAATTTCTCTTTATCTCCGTTTCTTTCGAGTAAATTCTCTGCAAGCTTTGCCATTCGATCGTCTTCCGAAGGAATTGGTACGTCGTCGAGTCATTTTGAGTCTTCCGAGGGAAGAGAGATCGAATGAAAGGAATCGACAAAAAAGTCTATAGGTATAAAAACATTGTGGAAAACAGTGCACCCCACACGTGATAGCATTTATTCGCTCGTGCACGACGAGTAGTCGAAGTCTCGAACACACACGATATCCTGTATCGTCGCGCCACATTGAGCATCTCGACGTTCGATCGAGCGGAAACCTTTACTACCTTCCTCGCCTCCACATCCTTTTTTCTCCTCTATACGCTTTAACGCTTCTCTTTTTCTGTACTCTTGTACACAGAGGCGTGTTTGGTTCTCGCAAAATACCTTCATCGCGTTATTCGTCCACCGACGTCATTCCGATACCTTAATCGTCACTTTATACCCTTCGCATGATCGAGTGGCAAACGCCTTATCCATTTTAATTATTCATGATAAACTCGAAATTCTATCCTGACAACTGAATTTCCACGGTCTTTTCCAGTGGATGGAATAAAAATTCATCTTAATAATATACCGAAAAAAACGTTCTCACTTACAAATTTCATAAGCAATGTCTCTTTCTTTTGATTCACATGATATTAAATTTTCAATCTTTTTTTTAATATTGCATAACATGCCGCTCAGAATTTTCAATATTAACTATTTTTTCCAGAAAAGATAATTTTTTCCACATTTTGGAAGTTTTCAATGTGTTAATCATTTTTCGCCACACCTTCGCGAAAACTTCGATTTTCCATCTCGTCGAAGTCGAATTTTCCGCTGAGGTGTGGTAAAAAATGAGTAACACATTGAAAACTTCCAAAATGTAGAAAAAATCATAAAAAAATGGAAAAATATTAAATTTAAAACGGGAGGGATAAGGCCTATGGCAAAACACGTGCCTGCCACCGGAGTCGAAGGCGAGAATTTCGCACGTGGTTTGAAATAGCATACTTCCCTAGTGACGCAATATACTTTTTTACGTGACCGTACGTGGTGAAGTGTCTTGAAAACGATGGTTACGAGAATTTGCAGAAAGCATAGGTCGAAGTGTAAGAAAGCGTCGAAAAAAAAACAGTGCTGTCGGTAGAAATGCAACATATACAACATTCATTTTTTAAAATAAATCCATCATTGATAAATAACTAGATCACATGGTCTACATGGATGACAAACTACATCAATCGTCAAACAAAAACTCGAGAGTTATTCTTGTGTAAACAGTTACTTTATGACGATTTCTTCAAGCATGGGAAAGCAACTGAGCGGAAACGCGATTGAAGTATGAATGATTTACACCAAAATTTCGAAGTTTCTCCGATTATCTCTTTTTTCGTAATCGAATGCACATAAAATAAAATGTTAACTTAGCGGTTTATTGCATTTCCTCGAGAGTCCATTGTAGAGCGTATAGAATATCGTGGAAGTATGGCTATTGCAGCTGGAAGAGACTCCACAACAACGACGACCAACTTAAAGATGTCTCTTGGTCCAGAGCTCCGAAGCAAGAGAAACTGTGCAGAGGAAGAACGACAAGAGAGAAAACTATTCTCAGCGCGAGCGGCAAAGCACCGAAGCTTCTGTTTTCTCGTGAAGAGTCGCAAAGATGCTGTGGAGAGGATACATTCAGACTCGGAGACTGTCGCATCGTATAAAATCTCCGGATCGTATACAGCGCACGAGAAAGAGAACTAAGACAGCGGCTAAGTAGTAAGGAAGATAAAATAACAGACTCTAGCACATAATGCACCGAGTACAATCCAAATATATCAGTATACACAATATACACATTTTGTACGACATCCCATAGCTCTTGTACTCGCAGATCTTACCTCAAGAAGTAGACAACAATTGGAGCTTAATTACGTAGTCGACTCAACTCTCTATCTTTCTTTCTTCTTCGTACTGAGTGGGTGACTCATTCACAATGATAATTTTGCACTGTGTTGTATATACGTACGGGGATAGAACATAAACCTCCGCATTTTCCGTTGTCACGTTCTATATATACATCGTTCTTAATTTATCGGATATGAACAAACAATAACAATGTGACATCGTTGATGAAGAAATGCTATGAAATAATATTTTCATATAGCAGCACAAACTCACGCCGTTGTGAATGCAATTTTTATAAATTTTTCATTAAAGGGCGTGAATAAAAGGCACTTGTTTTCAATAGAGTGCTGTCGGAATTACTCCGCGTATATGGTTCAATTTAGACGTGTGTTGCGAGGTGAAACAATAATAAAGTGTCATAACGGTGTGTTTAAATAAGCGTAAAATTGGTTACCATTCAAGGAACAATGGGTCAATTTTATATTGCGAAGCGATGAAAAAAGAACGTATTAATGAGTGTCCGGTTAATATTATGATATTTGTCATCGTCAAACTGCTGTACCGTATTCGTGCATTCTGTATTACATATGTGATATGCTTGTTGGTTTTAATTGAAGATCACGAAAGAGAAGCACACGCCAAGTTGCGGGTGTGTTCGTGGCCGTTTGAACCACAGGAGCTACGTAGCGTAACACGCGCCCATTCATCCCACACCTCCTCGGGATCGTGTGGTCGCGTCGACGACGTTGACCAGGTTCCGGCCGGGGGCGGCTTTGCCGCGAGACGGGATCATGCGCACGCGCCAGGAAACGGCTCGCGACCACGTCCTTTTGCTCCCCCTGTATGTTCTATACGTATCATACATATGTAAGCAGCCTATACATTCATTTATACGCACATATATGTCTGGTATATAACCATGATACTTGTACTTTCTTGCGTGGCACACTCGACAGGCGCCTGCGATATACGCCCGGGTGCCCTGGCACTCACTTATCTTGCTTTCCTGCTCGTTCCCTCTTTCTTCTTCTCACGAGACACTCCCCGATCCGTGTAAACGTCATCGCCCGATGAGAATCTCTCCGCACGAGAGGTGTCACCCGCTCCGCATCGTGTTAACCTTAGACGGTAGCAATACCAACACCCAAACACACCAATAAGCCAACTTACATTCGCAAAAACAACATCATGTGTTCTTGACTGATTTATTAAGCATTGGGATTTGAAAGTCTTTGCGTTTCAAGAAAAATTTAGAGATATTGCGATTTTGACGAAGTTTGTGTTAGAGGGAGAAAAACGTGAGACAATTTCGTAAAACCGTGTTCATCTGGATTTATTATTCACTTAGTGTATCTGTCCCTACTGGTAGGCTTGTCTAACTAAAATTACAGTAACTAATATGACGATCGAAATGTGTACCGAAACCCAACAAAAATAGGGGAGTTCCGAAATGCTGCTTATTTATCTGAGCGCAATATCTCAATCATTGAATTCGATGCAGATGGAGGTCGATGAGATATGTGTTCTTAAAATCCTATTTTTAAGACTAAATGACATGGAGAAAAGGGTACGGGTGTGTTATTCATGGGGAAATTCCATTTCATGGAAGTCGTCTCGTTCAACACCCTGTATATCCTTTATCGATAATGTAGAACGTTCTGGAGTAGGACTCGGATGAACCACAATATATGTGGGACGCAACGGGACACTCTCATAGCGGGGTAAAAGTCAAGAAGAGGAAGAAGATCCTGAAGAATGATTTACCGAAGGGGCACACACGCCCGGTTACTGCTCTCAACAGTTATATATTCTTCCCTTATTCCAGTTATTCTGTCTTGCTCTCGTTTTCTCGCTCTTTCTTTCACTCTAACTCTCTTCCTTCCACGTGGTCGCTCTCGAAACAATTAGAGGCTTTATGAGGCCGCGCAAGAGGCGCACTAATGCCGCAAAGGAGTTCCTGTGGTACTCGAGAATCGAGCCAAGGGCCCCCAGGATGGCGAGAGGGATATACACGTTCCGAGAGGGGAAGAGTTGTTTAAAGTGACGCGAGCCACGTGTTTCTCTCCTCCAGTCACTTCTCTTGCGCTCTGTAGGGCGCAAAACAAGAGAGGTCGACGTTCTTGAGACCTACACATAAATACAGATATACTTATATACATAGAGAATATATAGCTGAGACAGCATTAGGGGCCGTGGGTACGAAGTACATTCGTCCTCTCGCACTATCGAGAACCGTGGGCGTTTTTTAATATATCCAAACTGACGCAGAAATGTAATATATAACGTATATTGCGTTTTTATAGACATCCCAGCAGAGAGTGTAATATGGAAATATGAATGATTGTTAATGAGCTGTCACCATATTCATGAGATATATGGGAAGAAAGTTCCTGTAGAACCTCATTTACTTTCTTATTGCAGGTTTGTATATAACTATTTATTTTAAGCTTATTATTATATATCCGTGAAGCTTTCGGTTTTCTATTGCTACAACGAGATGTAAAATATGTTGCAGCATTTCTAATAGTATTGTTTTATTTTTATAACGAATTTGAAACACACTTTTTACTTGGTACAGCTTCAGACATTTTTTTTTCAAACTGTTAGAGAGAAGAGTTGATTTGTTTTCGGGACGTATTGTTCACGGATATCGTGCCTTGACTAACGAAAATCTCACGAATACAAAAGCCAGGTATATATTACCCCGGAAAATAGGAAAAAAAGGACACAAAAAAGAGGGTTAACAAAAAGAGGATGAAATATAGCATCGCGAAACGGTCGCTCTCGCTCACACCGCGGGTACGCGATATCTCACGGCGGGTGAGTTTACCCCCGGGGGTCTCGTAGCGAGAGCAATCTCCCGCGAGATCTCGGAGAAAAGTGAAAACGTGGAAGGCATAATCTCGAAGCTGGGTGGATTATAAATCCTGGCGGTCTGCCACCGGGCTCGGCGGTCTTCTCGTCGCCGTCCTCGTTGTCGTCTCGTGTCCTATAGAGCCCGGAGCCAGTTTTCGTTGTCCAAAACCAGAGACAGGGCCACCCACACCCCTAATTATTAACCTTTTTATCTCAACACAAGACGCCCCGAAACTGCGGTTAAACTCTCCTCAAGTCTGCCTCTATCAACTACGCTGCCCCTTCAAGTAATTCAAAAACGAACGCGTCAGTAGGATTAGCGTAATTAACGCCAAGGACTGTCATATCAGCCCTCCCCTCTTTTTCTCACTTATTCGCTCGAAGACAATTTAGAAGAAATAAAAATAAACTGCCATTTATAACGAGGACAATCATCGAAAAAATTAAACGGTAGTTGGATATGAAGTACAGCCAGTTATTAACTATTTAAATTTGCAGATAAAACGAAAATTTAAACTTGGTCGTCCGAGCTACAAAAATATCATTAGAATTGCATCTAGTTGGAAAATGGCGAAAAACTACTCCAGTATTAAACACTTATCTCTTCCCAAATTGAGTTGATGACTTTTCGACATTCCCATTTTTCTGCCTGCACTTCCTCTTGACAGAACACTTAGGCGACAATTTTTCATGTGTTTCTCATAATTTTACATGAATCTGTTTCACACCCACTAATTATAAAGTTCCTGATCCCTAATGAGGGAGGAGCAAAGTTTCTGAAATAAAACTGGGCTCTGCATTCTCCTTTATCCTTCCTCTCTTGCTTTTTTGCTCCCTCTTTTTTAATGTTGGAAAGAAGAAACCCCTAAAATCACAGGAATCGGGAGTGACAGGCAAGATTTTGGTTGTAATTAAACGGTAACGATGCGTTGGGAAACGGTGGCCGCAATGGGCTTTGGGACTCGAAACCGAACGAGGGAATGAGAATGGTGGCGTCGGTGGCGCGACAGAACCAAGAATATAACCACCGCGACGCCCGTGCGCGCGCGCGCTTCCGTGTAACACAACGGCACGGTAGACCAAAGGACGGTTTCGCCCTGGTTGAAACTGGTTTCGGACGTAATTGGCGTCGACGCGAACGTTGAGAGTACCGCACACGCATACACGAGTCTCACCGCGGGGGAATATGCCAGAGTATCGGTTGTTCCCGTTGGCGAAATACCATTCCAAAAACGGTAACGGCCAGCCACACAGACTAGCCTATAAATTTCAACCCTTTACGAGTGGTAAACCATCTCTCTACCCTTCATTGGGACTCTGACAAGTCTCTAACTCCTACCAACAGTTATTCCTATTCGCTTCGCATTTCTGCTGCAGTTACGTTTTGTTATATTCTCACCTGCTAGTAAGTTTAGCAAGTGAGGGTTAATTGAACGCCTGACTGGTTCTCGCATTTACGGAAAAACGTTCATTTTCTTGATGTATTTATATGAAAGCACTAGAAATTGACTTCAATAATTTGTTACAAAGTATTCGAGCCATTGATAGAGCACACTCTGCCATAATTGATAGAGCACAAAAAATTATCTTGAAAGCCACGAGGCCATAGAATATGACCAGAGATTGCAATTGCTAAAATTGTCCAGTGTATTTTAATTTAATGAACTTCCTCGATGAACGGTATTTCGCGTGAAAATTCGTCGAATGTTCGGAACGGGTTTCAACCCCCTCGATGAGATTCGAAAATAAGGAGAGTCGCGGGAGAGCGTGATCGAAAACGCAATACTGACGGCAAAGGTCGACTAGGGTCTTCCCGATGGTGTAGTATATGGTCGGGTAGGGTCACAGAGATGGATAAAAAAAACGAAGGGAGAAAGTCGCAGTAATGAGCTTCCCACAGAGGCAACTCCCACCGACGGCTGCTCCCTGTAACGAGCAAAAACTTATCGTCACTCTCCCTACTGATTTACTCGACCTGCCACATCGTTAGTCGTCGCGAGAGGCCCAAAAAACCTTGAAGAACTCTCTCTCTCACCCTACCAGTACCCTTGGCTATAACCCTCGAGATATATATTTGAGAGCCCAGTACTATTTTCTAGAACTCTTGCTCTCATTGCCAAATAGGGGTAGTTGTAACCCTGGAAGGTCAACAGGCTAAATTTCATTGAAAGTCATTGCGCAAAGTCGAAGCGTGTTAATGAAGATAAAAAAACCGACATATATTTTCCAAGTTAAGCAAATACTTTTTTGTTTCACCCGGAAAGTTCTCAACTCTAATTTTGCAGTGAAAGATGGATGGATTCTGTTCACACTACCGTGCAACAGGATACATGAATTTTTCCAATTCGACTATGAGGTAGTCGATTTCTATTATCTAATACATACCAGATATAGTTTCGGGTTATTAAAGGGCCCATGTAGATTCGAGAGTTAAAAAAACAAACAGGAAAAAAGTGTTCCCTACATGAATCGAAAAAATTGCAGAGCTTTGTACCTTACATTTCATAGTGACACACTATGTATTATATATTAGATCCACGTGGTATAATGGTTTCCATGTGGAGTGGAGTAAAGCTTAGCCATATATCATTCCAAGATAAAAGCGTACCACTCATCGCGGCTGTGCGTTCTGTGCCTTTCGCTCCGGTTCACCGTATCTTTCAGTGCATCTCAACGGCGTATAATATAATTTTCATACTTTACCTACTCCTGAAGGAGCATCTTACGGAGTCGACGATAAATTTCTTATACCATGGGATTTTCGAAGAGATCTTTTTATGGATTTTCCTCTTCAAACTCTCTGCTCTCTGGGGTCAGTAGAAAAGATTTAGTATCATTTTGTAAGTATTCTCCACATGTTGGAGGCTTTTTAAACTATAGAGCAGGGTTCGGCTTTATTCTTTATTTTAAAAATTATGATACGATACCGACAAGTCATTCACTGATTTTTTTTTCTATTAACACATCTTCCTTCTTTCAAAGCATTTTTGAGTATACTTTCTTTTTAGCGTACATAGTGATGACGCCGAGAGCGACGTGTCCTGATTACAGTTTCTGGATACTAAGGATGCCTTTGGAACTTGGAAAAACACAAGCCAGTTAAGCTTGTGCAGTTAAGCTTTGTGTGTTGTTGTGTTAAGCCTTCAGCACTGTAATTGTCCAGGAAAGCTGCAACATAATCTACAGTCTTTTGGCTCGTTTAAAAATATGAAAAACGTTCCGCCATAGAATTTGAGGGCCGTCGAATTTTAAGACCTTGTCGGCCTCTTCTCATAATGAGGTTAGGAAAAAAAATAGTAGGTTAACACGAAAATTGACGTGAGTCAAAGTTGCCGAAGAGAAAGATGAAAACGATCCTCTTTTCAATATACGACAACTTAAACGGCTGACTTTCAACAGATGTTCGATCCGTAATATATGTTTTATCTATATCTATATATATGGGGCATTCACGTCACATTTACATTCCTGGACCTTGGCGGGTAAAGTTTGTAACGTTTTATTCGTTTATTTTATATCTTATGTTATTTATGACAATTTTATTACGTTTATCATTCTATATTCTTTATAATAGTTCGGTTAAAAGGTGAACAATACGTGTGTATATCTAACTAATCATAAAGAGAGAGAGAGAGAGACATACTTTCGAGAGAGACGACCTGCTCCTGTATTGCGGTGGATCGGATACGTGAATGTGTTCTCAGACGATTTTTCCAACAACGATGATGGGATTTGCCTCCATATATTGTGATGATTTTTTAATTGAGTACAGCTCCCTGACGGATGGTTTTAATGGTTATCTTGAATCTAAGAGCTGGCTCCCGATGATATCCTTTATTTTTGACTGATATAATGTTTCGCCAATAATTTCGGGGGCGAGTCGATTATCGGTCTGCCCAAGTCGCTGGCCAGACGACCTCTGAATTATTCCTCGATTGTCACCGTTTGATCCCCTCCTCTTAAGTCTGTATCTCTCTCTATTGCTTTCTCTCTCTCTTTATGATTAGTTAGATATACACACGTATTGTTCACCTTTTAACCGAACTATTATAAAGAATATAAAATAATGAACGTAATAAAATTGTCATAAATAATATAAGATATAAAATAAACGAATAAAACGTTACAGGTATAAAAGGTAATTCAAATTAT
>JABSMR010055909.1:0-14368 GCA_018902295.1 Dusona sp. PSUC_FEM 10030013
AGCCCACGCAGGAAAATGGCAAAAATGGGCTAAGACCTTTTTTATTCCCATCGAACAAACGGTGAAGAAAAATATCAATTTCCAAATTTGCAGCTCTCTCGCACTCACGGTGGTGAGATACCGACTGATCCATGCCCTCAAGCCCTATTAGTTGCGGGAGTGCGAGAGAGACAACTGAAAAGTAGATTCCTTTCTGTCGAAATATCAATCGTTTGCGAGAAAAATTGGAATTTTCTTTTCGCAACTGATAGAGCCTTTTAAACGGTGCGGATTAATTTAATATTCAGGAATATAACTATCAAGCATAAGCGGCTATTTGTGCCATTTTCCTGCGTGACCTAAAACTTTTTTGAAAATATCTCCAAAAAAGGGGAGAAAATTTCCCCAAAGAGCGAAAGGGAGAGGAAGGTGAGAAGGAATTTTGAATTCCCGGACAGATGGCAAGACCAAAAAATCGAAAAATCCAGGACAACGGTGTTGTATTTCCTATTTGGAGATTGGAATGTCTCGATCATGGGAGGTAAATTTTAGTTCTACCAGCTACTGCCGAATCCATTTGAATTTAACATTCAAATAAGATTGAAAAAGGGTTTTTGTAGCATTTGGTTTGTCCTAAACTGCCAGTTTGTAATAAACGAGTCTTGTATGCTCTCAAATGTTATACTTTATTGTTCACTTATAACGATATTCCAATCGACCCACTTACAATGCAAGTGGAGGAGAATGAAGAGGCGCAGGTACAAAAAGTGAGGAAAATATTTGGAATGATAAAATGAGATTCAACGTTGAGGCGCATTGTATTTTTTGCGATTAAGCCTCATTATGAAAATGTAATACTCATAAATTACATAAATAACAAGTTTTGGCACAAAATACAAATAGCAATAACAGTAATGTTTGTTTGGGCGCGTTGCGCAGAGTTTAGGTTTTGTTGTCGTACAGTCAAAAACTGAATGTTTCAAATACCTTTACAGAACTTGTTATAACCAAATTATCAAACCGCAATCGTTTGTTCGATTTAAACACGTCGTATATATGAAAAAATATAAATATAAACTTTTTCAACGAAACAAGTTATTTTAACTACCGTGGGAATTCAAAATTAATTTTTTAAATGTCGAACGTTTCTGAAGATAGTTATTCACCGGGAGTAGAGAGCAAATTAAGGAGAAAATTTTAATTCTCAATAGTATTCGATTTACATTTAAATGTACGGTTTTTAATCGGCAAAGATTGAACAAAGGATGGAAAAATGATTTGGTTGCAAAAATGATTAATAACGACTTTTTGCTTCGATATGACTGTACGACTAATACATCGGTAATTTGGAACGACGAATAGAAAAAAAGAATGATTACATTGCAGACAGAGCTTCGATGAGAGTTTTGACGGACTTGTCACCGGGATTACAAAGCGCAACAAACATGTGTTTCTGTTTAACTTCGTGTTCGAGTTTCGTCGCGATATCATGAGCTCGTTTGGTGATGTGCGAGGGTACGCCAGCGAGACGAGCGGCATTGAAACCGTAAGATTTGGGACAAGCTCCTTCGCTCAGCTTGTACAGGAAAGTGACTGTCTCTTGAGAGATTTCTTCTTCCTCCGTCTCAACCATACAAGCCTGCAGGGGAAAAAAATACATTTGAATAATATCCAAGCGAAACTGATTGAAATTCGTATAATTTTTCGTCCTCTCACCATGTGAGCCAACGTCACGTCCTTGTTCGTCTTGTAATCTTCGACCAGCGAATGATAATGAGTTGAAAATAAAGTACGGCACTTTCGTTTGGTGAGGGCATCGACTACCGACGCTGCGATAGCTGTGCCATCGTACGTTGACGTACCACGTCCAAGTTCGTCCAACAAAACCAAAGAATGAGGACTGGCGTGTTGAAGAATAGTCGCCGTTTCGCTCAACTCCACCAAAAATGTACTTTGGCCAGCTAGAATGTCGTCGTTCGCACCGAGTCTCGTAAAAATTCTATCCGCCAAGCTCAACTGGCAAGAACTCGCTGGTACGTGACAACCCTGTTCATTGAAACATGAGATTCGTTGAAATATCAGAAAATGCTAATCCGGAGCGAACAAAAACCAATGAGGCCAGAAGAGCAATTACGCAAATGATTACAAATCAAAATGGCTTTACAGCCTTTTTATTGCTCCACTGAGTTTTGAACGCTTTTTAACGCGGATTTCGACCGTTTTTCATAAGCTCTACGATTGAAAAAGAAATATTATGAAAACAGTGTCCTAAAAAAACGTCTACGTTGTTCAAACAAGTTCTTCCAGACTAAAAGGAAAGCAATAAAAACTTTACCATTTGGGCCATTATTGTAATGAGTCCAACTTGTCGCATAAGAGTGGACTTTCCGCCCATGTTGGGACCGGTAAGGATAACGAGAGATGCATTTCCATCAGCAGACAGAGAAGTATCGTTGGGTACGAAATTTTCGCTCATTATGCACGGGTGTTTGCCATCCTTGATTTCCGTACATATCTACAACGAACGAAAGGAATAATACGTCGAGTTATTAGATAGAAATTATGTAATAATATTATTTCTGTCTAAAAATGTTATTCGAAAATGTATAAAGATGAACGCAAAAGTCGAACGATTTGGCATGGATAAGTTTTGTTCGTAAAAAAATTATATTTTTTTTTAATTTTTCGATTATTATAATTTTACCTTATCGTCGATGATTTCCGGGATGCACATGTCACCACATCGAGTGTATTCAGCGATGGAGATGAGTACATCCATAACAGCGATTCTGTAAACGGCGACGCTCCACAAGTCGTACTTTTCGCTGAATTTAGCGAAGATTCTTCGATTCAAATCCTTGAGAACTTTGTCACGATCATCCTCGGCGTTCATTTGTCGGGTCAAAAGTTCTTTGCCTTCAGCGGTGTAGTAACGCTTGAATCCTTTTCTCTGCGACTGAAGCTCGTATCCAGGTCCAATTTTCTTCACTTGGCTTTCTGGAATCTCGATTTGATATCGCTTTTTATCACTCCCATGGAAAGTGACTTTAACACCGAAATGCTTAAGCTGACTCTGCAAATATTTCTTTGCTTCCTTCTCAATGTCCTCGATTTCCGCGAAAACCGCATCGTATTCGACGTCTACTCCGTGTTTCGGTATGATGCAACCTTCCTTCTTTGCTTCCTCGTGATCGAACGCCACCTACCAAACGATTGAATAACATTTTCATTTTGTCTCTTTTCATCAGTCATTTCGCGATTAAATGTTGCCGATATTTACGAACCTTGAAAAAGTCGAGAGTCTCACGCAAAGATGGGAAATCACCCTCAGGAGCGGATTTCATAGATAGCTTTATAAGATCGGAGCTGAAATCTGAAAAAATTGTCAACTGTTAAATGAACCAGAGCCAATGCGTCACTTCGTGAACATTTTTTTGTTACTGATAATAACACACCTCCGAAAAGTTCTGAAATTTTCAGGGCCTCCTCGAAACCATCCAAAACACTTAGAAAATCGACTATCTTTCTTTTGGAATAAGTATCTCTCTCGAACATAATCGCCCGTGAGTCAGGATGGTCTGCTGCTTTTAAAGCGTTTCCATAAGTATGTATTCTTGAATTAAAAAAAAAAAAAAAACAGAAAAACATAATTTACGGGAATTCGAGGTGATATTAATGGAGAAAACATATTTTTTCAATTCTCAAAGATTTACGAACTTGCTCAGAAGTCTTTCGAGGTCAGGCAACTTTGCCAACATGCCCCGAACTTTTTGGACGATATCAGGCCGATCGAGCAATTCTGTAATAGCCTTTTGACGTTGGAATATCACAGTTTGCTGGCAGGACGGTCTGCAGATCCATTCCCGCAATAATCTGGAATTGTGATTAAATAGTAACTCGTTGTCGAGATGTTTAACAATTAAAATTTGTATGTTCCAGAAAAAACTCAAAAACAAGGGGAAAAAATGAAAATTATAGGGCAAGAAGTTCTAGTAAAAACAATTCGAATGAAATGTAATAAATTCATTGAATAAATTTGACGCAATTCAATAATTGAAGGCCAAAAAATAGGGAATTGGCGTATTCCGAATTTTGGTTCCAAAAAAATCGTTGTTCGCTCCACTCGGCGACGTGCTACCTTTTGCCAAAAGCCGTACAACAATGATCGAGTGTCGTAATAAGCGATCCTTCGCCTCCGAGAATTTTCAAATTGTTTATTGTCAGAGCATCCAACACCATGCTTGTAACTGAATCTAGGCCCTTGCCAGCCATTTCTCTGTTGTGATCAGGAGGTACATAAGTGTGGAATCGTTTTTGCGCCAATACTTGCTGATCCAAAAGATAGTCTTTCAACAGATACACGCAACCACCGAGAGCATTAACAGCCAGTTCTTTGTTTTCGGCTGGAGTAAGACCCAAGCTGTCACCTATTGAACGAAAAAGGGAAAAAGTTATGAAATTCTCGCGCGTAATACCGTCTTAGGATTTTATTTCAAAATATGTAAATAAAAATCTTCATTTTTGTGGAATATTAATAAAATAAGAACGAACCTTCGCTCAGATAAGGTTTGAAGCCTTCGGGCCAAGCGACTTCGCCATCCGACTGATTCTTGAAATATTCCCCTTTGTGGAGATTCTTGAAATTTAAATAGAAATATTACTTCTTAGTTTTGTCGACGAACTTTGTCGAGTTTGCAAAAATTTCTAGAAATATTGATACCTCGAGTGTTGTGGTGGACGACCAAAATTGTACTTCTTTCTGCAGAGGCTCTTTCATCGAAGCGACGAGCATATTATCCAGTATTTTCATTGTTGCTTGGGACAAATTTCCACGCTCGTAAACTAGTTGGACCGGTGGGTGATGTGAAAAAAGAGTGAGTAATCGAGAGTGGCAACGATCGTCTTGAAATTGGCCAAGATTAAATTCACCGATCGTTGTATCCAAGAAACATACACCGTAAGATGGCAAATTATTCTCGGGGTCGTGTTTTTCGACCAACGCCATAAGATAACTCGACTGCGGTGTAACAATTTCTGAGTCCTGAGGCGTAAAGACTCGAGTACCTCTTGTACTCACTTGGCATATCTCACGTCTCACCACTTTGTCAAATTTCGTTGTTTTTCCCGCTACAACAAACAATATTACGAATTGGAATTTCATCAAAACATCAAATAAACAAAAAAAAAACGTTCTTCACGGGATATTCCACGCTGCTTCCATTATTCGAAAAATTATTAAGCATTTTTCACGTGAAATTATTTTCATTATAAAATTTGTTTTGAATATTTTTATAAAACACGTATTTTCCTGCAGGAAAATTCAAATTTGGATTGTTCAAAATTGTATACAATTAATTTGTGAGAATTTCTATAAAAACATAAAAATAAAGGAAAAACCGACCTTTGCGACAACGTTCGGTGACCATATCCGGAGTCTCGGTCTGTTCAACCCTAGCAACTTTGTATCCTCGTTCGATAAGGTTCGCAGAAAAACGCCCATATGCGATTTCAGGGAAACCCGAGTGAGCCCATTCGCCCTGCAACGAAAAATAATAATTTATATTCTCGAATTCTTCTTTAGTGTCTAATTATGACGGATTTATTTTTTTATATTTGTCTCACCCGCATATATGAAATACCAAGTACATTGGCGCCTATTACTGCATCCATGTGATACAGCTCGTAGAATTTGCCGACTTTGAAGAAGAGCACACAGTCGTAATGTTTGCTCTTCAATTCCCACCACTGACGCATTCCCTGAAGAATATCAAAAATTAGTTTATGCATCAAATTTTTTTTAATTTTTACAGAACAACGCTTTCATAAAAAAAAATCACTACTCGAGTCAAACATTTTTATTTGAAATTAAAAAAATCAACAAATAACAATAAGTATGAAAAAGTTGAGAAAAATTATCTCAACTCCAAAAGCTAATTTCTTAACGAAATCAGCCGTCGGTCAATTTCTTTCTTTTTTTCTTTAGCGAATTCTCTTAATGGAATTAACGATATTTAACGAAATTTTCTTAACGAAATTAGCTTTTGTTTGTCTATCGTAAAAAATGAGAAAATTTGATCTGAGCAGTATTGTTATATAAACGACGACACGGCACCAAGCTTTTTCCAAAATCTATAGTTACTAACCGGTGTCTGATTGTTGAGGAAATCCAAAGGAACGTGAAGAGTGTTAGGATCGTAATTTGGATCGCTAGGAGATCGTTTTTTGATGTCCTTTATTTTATTAGGTTGAATAAAATCATAACGAAGATGAGGCCATGAATCCGCACCGGAAGCTGGTCCGGCAATTGCGGGTACAGCTGGCAGAACGTTCGATTTGTTATCTGCAGAACTCTGTGTGATTCAGATAAAATAAACAGTTGAATTTTTATTTATAAGGAATTATAAAATGCTGACTGAAAACTATTGTAATGTTTATTACAAACCCCATTTCCTGCTTGGCTTTTTTTACTCTGGGCTCCGCCTTTGGATCTTGATGGTTTACTCTTTTTCTGCAAGACGGATATAAGCAAAAGTAATAATCTTAAAAATATAAATTTCATTGATTAAATCGATACAATGTCAATAATGGATAAATTTTATCATATGCAGCACCTTGGGTGTTTCTTCCTCAGATTCGTCCGGAGTTGGCTCCTCTTCTTCTGATGACTCATCCAGTGATTCTAAAGTATAAACGAGTTTCGTCGAAATATATTTCTAACCAATTCCTGCTGCGTGAAATAAAGGACTAATTATTTATTTACCCGGTGCGTATTCGTCCGCGCTGTCTTCGGGATCGCTGTCGTCTTCCGGAACAATTATCCTTCTCCTCTTAGGCTTTACATCTTCGGTCTCTTCTTCTCTGTTCCTTTCTTTCAAAGGTCTTTTCCTCGTAGGTGTGAGATCCTTAGCAGCTATTACTGTTTTTTCGACTAAAGAAAATGATCATTGTCTTTCAAATGGGATGGTTTTGACCACAAAAACCCTTCATCCAAATACTGCATAATTTTTTTTAAAGAAATGATTTTACATTTAACATTTGAATTAACATCAATTTTACATTTTTTAGTTTCCAGTCATATATGCCCCCTTGAGATAAAATACAACGATAAACCCAGACTTTGGAAAACAATGAAATAAAAAAATATTTGAAAAATTACAAACATCATGAATTTTTTTGTTTTTTTTTTCTTTGCGTACATTGGAAATTTGCTTTTTTTTACGTGCACAACCCAATGGTCTTACTAACACAAGATACCGAAGGATTGTCAATTTTGAATTTTTTTAGTAAAAAATTGTTTTTAAAAGTAAAAAAACTTTTTTTTTCCTTTCTAAATGCTTTTTTGCATTATTTGTAAACAATTATTTTTTACATCGAGTTCTCATCTAAAATGTTCAGGGAATGAGACTTTATCATTTACTATTCTCTTTATTATAAAAAAACAAAGAAAATGGTATATAGATAAACCTTATTATCCCATACAAGGAACATTTTATGCTAAAGCCACGATTGGGGTGATTTTCAACCCTGTTATAAGGTTTACGTTTGGAAAAACAGATTTTACAAATTTAGGATTACTCGTTAAATTATTTATTATACCGCGAACTGAAAGCTAAATGAAATAATCAATCTTAAAATCTTAAATGTTTTTTGAGACGTCAAGAACAGAGAGCCTAATAAAAATTCGACATTATTGACAATTAGATTCATATGGTAGCTTTTGGATTGGACATTTTTCAACAGCTTCACAAACTCATTTTGTTTATTGTCTGCTTAAAGATTTTTTTGCATCTCTATTCGTGTTATCAAGTTCAAATTTCCATCATTGAAGTACGATGAAATTACTATTTTTTATTCAGTAAAAACCAAAAATTTTATGCTGCTTTTGGCTACGACAATTGGACAATATTTATTAGGAACCTGAAAACTAAATCCGCAAGAAAAACTGAGACGTCAAAAAAAAATAAAAATAAATATTTTGCTGCTTTTCGACTATGCAAACTCCAAAAAAATTCAAATGACAGATAAAAAAGAGTACTATAAATTTTAAATATATTAAAAATTGACGTAACATATTTTATAATAAAAAAGTGAATAAACATTTAGCAAAAATGCCTCGGTACTAATACAAAAAAATAATTGAACGTCAGTTCGAGGTGAGACGGGTTTTTCTTTGTTCCGAAAGTTGCTTCGAATTTGCCTTTTTCTTTAGGATGATCAATAAAATAACACGTGCTTATTTCGTGCTTGTTTTTCCGAAAAACATAAACATCGTAAACGCACCGGTCCTTGTGTTTATCAAATCACGGTACGTAAACGTAATGAAAAGAAAAGTAAATAAATAACTCGAGTTACGAACCTTTGATCTTCGATGGCTTCGGAGAATTTTTCGCAGTAGATTTTGATTTGGCAGTAGATTTATCATTGACAACGGACTTGCCATTTGTAGCCGGTGTTTTTCCTGTTGCGGGTTTCGGATTTTTCGGCGATGTAAAATAATTGTACAATGATTTTTGCTTAGACATTTTTGTCTCACACGAAGAATAATCAGACTACAAGTTCTCCTTTGTGCTCATTCGCAATGCGGCTCGCGGCTTCTAGTAAACGAAATATTATACTCGAGGAATCAGCGACGCAATCCGAAATCGCGGGAAAATTTATAGTTTTCGAAAACACATCATTAGTGTGACTACGATTTGAGCTAAATCCCCGCTTCGCGTTCATTTTTTGTGAAATTCACCAAAAACGGAACGTTCAATAAAGCGGCAAATTTGAAATTAGGTTCCTCGATCGATAAGTTAATAATGAAAATGAATTTTGTGAGTACATCCGAAATTTATTAATTAATAGATTTTCTTTAATCTACCATACCAATCCATTTGTTTAAATAAAACATTGATGATATTTTTAATATGCTGCTGAATTCCAACCTCAAAATAATCTTCATCCGCGACTGAACGCAAATTTGCGACGATTGTAGCGCTGCTTACGGGAAAATAGTTTTTTCATTGGTTTTTCCCGTCTTTTGCACTTGTTTTCTCCATGATTACGACCTTAATATATCTATATTTTGTTTTTATACGGTTTTTGTAACGGTGGGTAGCAAAATGAGCGATAAGAGATCTTTGTATCGTTATCCCAGATAATAATTGTAAACGTCGTAAAATTATTCAGGGACGCCCCTGATATAATATTCTGCGATTGCTCTATCGCAGTGACACACGGTTTCCATTACTTACCACCGTCAATGGTTATTGCGTCAAGATCACGAATCCAAAGGCGAGTTCCATTTGTTTTACTGTATTAATAATACGCCCAACAACCACGAACAAATGATTAAAAAAGATCGCATATAAATTTTTAACAAAAAAAATGGCATTTCATTTGTTAGCCAAGATGTCACAACCTGGACAAAGCGTAGGGGGTTTATTACCGTCTCCGGAGTCAGAGGAACAAGAAATGCGACGAATGCAAGCGGAGCTTCAACGTACGTTACAAAAAATTAACGATATCGCAATTTGCATAATTTCAATAGAATGAAATCGTTTCGTTTTCTTTTTTATCCTAAAATTCCCTACAATTTGTTTACACTTTTGGGTTATGAAAATTGATTCCACTTTTTTGTTTGTATTTCATAAATCCGATGTGGAACCGAGAATGTTTGTTGCGTCGAAACAATGCAAATTTTACTTCTGTTGTTAATAACAATTTACATAAATGCTGTCAGGATTATATATAACAATTTTTCAACATTTTTTACAGAGAGGGGCTTCACAGAAGAGGTAATGACTTATAAAGAAACGAAAGATCTTTACCATGCGGTGGTCAATTCGGAAGAGTCGGCCAATAGTACGATGGAGAAAAATATTCCGGAGAGCAAGGTAATAATTGGTCATAATATGAAAAAATGTTGGACGTATAATTTAGTTTAACATTAACAAAAAAACATTTTTTTCAGACGCCAGAGTCTTCGTCGCCAAATTGTCAGCTGTCTTATGCAGACAAGCTGAAACCGGACAATGGGAGAAAATCCAAGACTCCAGAATTATCTTTTGACCAATCGAACAAGAATTTGTCACAGGAAAAACGAACAGATCCGCCCGATGAGGTTATTCTTCAGACGCGTAATACGATTCCCTCTCGCAAGGACCCTAAAGAGAATCAAGGATCGAACACGAACAGAGCTCGGCGCTCAGGGAACTTTGATAAAAATTCGGAAGGCAGACACAACAACAGACGGGCGAATCAAAAGCCAAATCCTCGAACGCGACAAGACCATAAAATACCTGAATTCAAGCTCACCCTACAAGACTTTGATAATAACGAGGAAGACGAACGTCTAACACCGCGCTATCGATTACCCAATAAAAAAACGGGCCGGGATGGCGATAGTATCAAATCATCCGACAATAATGGCGTCATTTTTGATCGACTGCGCAAACATCTGCTTCAAACAGCAGAGATATACCACAGTCAGCGCACAAGCTCCGTCGCATTGAATTTCCAATGGGGCACTGCCATTAAGGTCGGTACCTCCAACCAGACGTATAACTCTCGTTCCAATTGTGAAACGAAATATAATCGTCCATGAATGTTTTTCCGAGCTGTAAGGGACACTATTCATATTTTTCTTTCCCTTATATATTTATTTTACGGTTGCATTTAATTTTTGTTGATTGTTTAAACATCCAACATACACATAAAGACAAAATAAAATAAAAATGCCAAAATTTGTGACCAATACGCGTACGAATATTATAAATAATATTCATTGATTTGTACGGTACGAAAAATGTGTCCAACGGCGACGAGTGAACCGATATTGCTCGGTCTATTGTAAAGATGAGAACAAAAGATAGATATAATATTGACACTTTTAATAAATTGTACGTCTATACAAAATGCCTATGTCCACTTTATTTCATTCTCGCACGAGTCTAATTTTCTTGTTTTCAACCTTTTCCCTTAGGTCGGCGAACCTAACGGAAGTTTCGAAAGGAAAATCGTCTCGGACGAAGAAAGTCCGGAATTCAATGACAATACGAATCAACCGGAAACCTCTACGGGTTACAGTTTCACGGAAGAGACGTCGCGTAGACGAAAAAGATGTACTAATACGGTATCGAATTACGGATATGGCGATGTTGACAGCGAGGAGGAACAAAAAAATAACAGCGACGAGGATTTTCAGTTGGACGTTAAACGCCAAAAAACTGGGCGTACCTCGAACCAAAAGAAAGCAACGACTTCGAAAACTGGTTCGAAAAAAAAGGTGGAATCAACTGCGACGAAACAATCGGTCGAGAATTCCTCCACCGAAAGGAAATCCGAAGATCGAACTCTATTCTTCGATGTATCTGATGATTGTGCGATTACCGACGATGATGCGACCGATAAACCACCGAAAAAAGTTCAGAGGAGTAAATCCGAGGAATCTGAGGCTTTTTATCCGAGGAGAATCGTGCCTCCTAAACCGGGTCCAAAATGGGCAGGGATTCGAGCAAGGAAGCCATTGAATGAGTATAGCAGTCCGTTGAGAGTTAATAAATCGACTGAAAGTGATAAAAAAGAAGAATCTCTCACAGTTCAGCGAAGCAAGAGCAACTTGAGTTTGCAGGACGACGAGATTGTCAAAGTATTGGAAGAAAACGATCAAATCGATGAAAACGACTCTGTGATTCCTCTCAAAGACGATATCGCTGATGTTAAACCGTTAAGAATGTCAACCCGTATGAAATTGCAAGCCCAGCGCCTTGTAAAGATCCAAGAAGGGGAGAAACAGAAGGAACTGATTCGCTTGGAACAAGAGAGAATTAAAGATGAAACGATTCATCGTGCGAAAGTCAGACGCGTGGAGCAACGGATACGCGAAGAAAATGAAAAGCAAAAGCAACAAGAAGCGGAGGAGAAAAGGCAAGAACAGCGAGAAAACGAGTGGCGAAATTTGATTGCTCAAGGAAATAAAAAACGAGTCGTCGAGAGGACCGAACTTTATCCGGATGGTCGACCACTGACTGAGGAAACCGTTAGTCACGTACGGGAAAATAGCTTGATCATCGTGAGTTTAGAAACTTTTGGCTATTACAAAAATGGGTACTGAAAAATAGAAAGTACTGACCAACAACTGAGAAAGAATTGCAAGAACTACACCACCGAACCGTAATTCTGGTCCTGCACTCGAAAGCCCGAAAAAATAATTCAACTGTCTAATGTTTTGTCCTTGTCAATGATCCCAATTTTTTTCAGACACTATTGTAAGTATCATTCACAAAAATAACCATGGGTTTTATCATACAATACTTTTTCGCAGAAATACAATTTTTTTTTGGTCGATTTATTGATTTTATTCTTTAAACATCATTTTCTACAGAAAATCGATTGGTTTCGAGTCTGATTAATTGTCAACTTATCTCAAAGTGAGACTTCACTTTCATTGAATTCAAAAATTTTCTAGTACATCAATAAATCGGTGATAAAAATGTAATATCTCCGAAATATTATTGTATGATAAACCCATTGTTTATTTTTGCCAAAAATACTTACGGATGTGTGAAAAAATCTGCGATCGGCGACGACAAAACTTATCGCAGTTGAAGCGTTCTTTCGGTTTTTCTCGGAAAGGTTTTTGGAAGTCTGATTTTTTGTTTTTTTTTTGTGACCTTTCGATGACCAGGACCAACGTGAAGATGAATTCATCCCTGAGACTGGTAACGCCCGAGACAACAACTCCAATCGTGTACTGTGTCCAATTTGCAACAGAAGATTTGAGGCTGATGAAATCGAGGCTCACGCAGGAGCGTGCGAAGAATTCGATTCCTGTCCGGCTGGCATTAGCAGATCAAGTTCACCCTCCCTCACACCGCCGAGAATACCTAGAACCTCCCGGGCAACTAATTCTTCAACATTCGAGTGTGAAATTTGCAGAAATTTCACCACCAAAAATGGAAAGGAATTCGAAGAGCACTCGTACGAGTGTCTCAGACGTAAAAAATACGGACGTACGTATGAGAGAAAAAAGAAAATTAAGTAAAAAGTTAAGCGTGTTTAGAAAAATTGTTTATTTTGCATGTGAAACAAAGAAATTGTTTGATTATTTCTTCAACAATTGTATGTTTAAAAGATTTCTTAATATCTTTGGCATTATTATCATTGAAAATCACTGTCCGGAATATTTCAAATTCCTTGAAAAACTTTGAAGTTGAAGTTGAACTAAACTGAACTGAACTGAAATTTCTGTGGGGAAAATTCAGTTGTAAGATTTTTGAAAAATCGTTTTTTTACAGTATTTGAATGAAACAACAATTTTCGATGAAAATATTTGCGTGAAAACCTCGAGTTTTTTTTTTTTTAATTCAAAATGGAATTTGGAAAAATCGTATTTTTTGTGATTGGTTTGATCACGCGGTGAACATTTCAGCGCAATAAATGTGGATTTTTATGTTTACAGAGCCATTTACTCCGGACACTGTGATCGAAGTACCAACGTCACCGATTCGAACCGTCCGAACAATCAGCGAACTGACGGATTCGGAAATAAACTACAAATCACAATTCGAACCGAAAACTAAATCGAACAGAAATGTGACAAAGAGGAAAAGGCGGTTGTGAAGATCACGTTGTCGGTGGCCACGACACATCCTCGCCATAAAAATAAAAACAAAAAAAAAAAGAGAAAATACGTGATAAAATGATAGAAACTAAGAATAATAAAAATTACACGAATGTGTCGTTGTGATATTTGAGGTGAAGTGAGCAGGCAAGCAGGTCTTTACGCTAATATTAAACGAGTGCTGAGAGACTCGATAAGTACGAAAAAAAAACAAAAAACAAGGTCCAATGTACCGAAAAACGTTACACGGTTTTGCGGTATTGCCTTAAATTCTTACGATTCGTTGTGGAATCGCATTTTTTGTTTTACAGCCGTTGATAAGCGATTATTATATTTTTCATTTTAGGTTTATTTTCATGATAAATTATGAAAGTATAGAATTCTTCATATTTTGTATACTTGTATGTACTACCTCTCCCCCCAATGGCCAGTTGAAACGCTGTGAAAAAGGGGGACCCCGAAATTTTTTTAAATAAAATTGGTACTAAGAATTATCGATGTATATTTTGAATTTTCCAATTGTTAAAAACGTTTTACACGTGAACGTTCTCGGGCAACAAATTCTATTCGATCTGAATTTGGGTTTAGCGCTTCGACATAATTTTAACAAAATTCTGCCAACTTTGAGATGTGGAGATAGATTTTTGACAATAGTAACAAAATGTTATCAGATAGTTTAAACAAAAAAAAGCTAAAAAAATAATCAGACATTTGCAGCGAGCAAAACGACTTCGTTCATTTTTCTAAATCCACGTGGATTTTTTAATAAAAAAAAAACTGTTC
>JABSMR010056020.1:0-14366 GCA_018902295.1 Dusona sp. PSUC_FEM 10030013
TGCCTTTATAGAGGTAGGTATAAACTGAATATACGTAAAAGCATTAACTCAATAAATTAAAAATTAAATTATTTTATGTTACACACAGCTGGTATGTAATATCTATAACACAATCATTTCAAGATACCTTTAATGCTACTGTCACTGAACTCCGCGGGGCTGGGTGGTGGGGTCGATGCCGTCCGCACAGACTTAGTTATGACTGTGGTGACGGTATGACGCGAGCGAGGCTCGAGGTGCTCTAACTTGTTCGAAACTCCAGCTACAAACCTATCCGAAGTATCACTTTCTTTTTTCTCTGTGCTTTCTTTAATTTCCCTGCTCGGGCTGATTTTTTGCGGAATGCGAGAAACAGGTTTGGTTTTAATGTCATTGCCGGATTGTGCAATTTCGGTAACAGCTAACTTATCAAGAGGACCGAAAGATTCGAGTCTGGCGTCCGATTTAGGATCGGAGGTATCAACTTCCCTAACAACTTGAGTATCTCTCAGAGGTGACGAGACCTCGTAACTACCGGAACTACCGAATGTCTCTTTCGATTCTTTCTTAGTATCCTCCCAAAATTTGGCCGTCGAGCCTTTTATATTATCAGTCGCGTGATCGATTTCTTTAGCTATTTTATGGGTTGCCCCTTTAGCGCCTTTCACGATACTCGATATGACACCACCCTTCGATTTTTTCAATTTCCGCGACTTTGATTTATCCAGGGATACGTCACGTTCCAAGGAATCGCGAGGGGAGCTCGGTTCCGAGGTCGAAGATTCACTAAATTCATCGGTCAACGATTTTTCGGGACTTCGCGAAGCCGCTTGTCGCGAATCCTCTAGAAACATTTGTGTCGCCGTCTTCGCATCGGAAACGGGCTCTATGATTGAGAGATCGTCCGATAATTGAACCGTCTTCTTCGTTGGCTTACTGCTGACGTCGGAAAACACTTCCGTTTTAACTTCAGCATCCGTTGGTGCTTTGACTTCTGGTTTATGCAACGATTTCGTCGCACCACTTTTTTCATGCGATTCCAAAACTGATTGTTCTGCGGCATGCTTCGCACGCTCCTCTTCTTGTTTCGCTTCCTCTTTAGTCTCGTCCCAAAATTCTTTAACGTCGTCGGTGACCTCGTCCACCGCGTGTTTAGCGCCCTTCATTATACTGGATAAGAAGCCACCACCTTTAGCTTTCGCCGCGTGAGCTTCCGCTTCAGCTTTTTCCTTCGATGCATGAACCTTATCGGCGATATCATCAGCGCTCTTGGCTATTTCCTGGTTAACTGCCTTTGTGCCTTCTTTCACTTCTTTTTCCATAGAATCCTTCGCTTTGACACCATCTTTGTGTAATTTGTCTGCAGCGTCTACCGCTAACGAAACTGTGGCTGTTGCTCCGTCCATAACGTCTGATTTGGTGGTTTTGACTGTGTCGACGAAGGAATCTTTGGCAGCGGTCAATTTTTCTTTTGCTTCCTTTTCCGTAGCGAGTGAATATTCCGTTGATTCTCGAACAATGTCTGAAGCTCGTTGCCTCAATTCATCCTCAGTCGCACTAACGTCAGAGACCATTTTGTCCTTCGAGCGTTTTGCAGATTCAGAGGCATCATCGATCGCGCGTTGCACGCTACTGGCTTGCGTCGATGCCTTTTGTTTTGTATCGTCAACCATCTCTTTCAAGTCCTCGGAAACCTCGTCCGCAGAGTGTTTCGCTCCCTTGAAGATACCGGATAGAAAACCACTGCCTTTCGATTTCGTCTTCTTGGCATCTTTCGCTGCTTTGTCCTTCGCACGACCTGCGGCATCAATGACCGCAGTGGTTCCAGTGCTCACGACATCTTGGGCAATGGTTACGGCTTTCTGGGTTTCTGTGACCACAGCTTCTTTTCCTTTGGAAATATCGTCCTTAACTTCCCCAGCTAAGACCGTAGTTGTCTTAATTGCATCCTTCGTTGTATCTTCGACTTTTTCACCAGTTTTTTTTACCACATCTTCGGCCGCATGGGCACTCGATGTTAATTTGTCATGGATTTTTTTCGTTGCTGTCTTTGTATCATCAATAGCTTTGTGAGAAGTTGTTGAAACTTGTTCCGCTAAGTCTCCAGCTTTCGAGTCTAAATCCGAAACTGTTTTGTCCTTGACATCTTTGATTTTTTTGGCAGCTTCGTCCGCCGCACGTCGAGCTTCGTCCTCCTCCTTGGCAGCTTCTTCCTTAGTTTCATCCCAGAATTCTTTAACTTCTTCGGAAACGTCTTCAACCGCGTGTTTAGCGCCTTTGATTATGCCAGAAAAGAAACCACCGGTTTTTGCTTTAGCCTCTTTCGCTTCCTTTTCTGCTGTTTTCATCGCCGCGCTAGTTGCGTCCTTGACAGTTTTGGTTCCCGCAGCTGTCTTGCCTTTAGTTGTTTTCAGGACGTCTTCGACTTTGTCGCTAACTGTACTCTTGGTTCGTTCCACATCGTCGCTAAGTTTTTGCGCACTTTCTGTTATTGCATCAGCACCTGCGACAATTTTGTCCTTTGTTGCTTTAGCGTCTTCTCTCAACTCCTTAACAACGGCATCTTTAGCACTCGCAGCATCTTTTTTCAATTTTTCTGCTTTATCCATCGAGACTTTTATCGCTTCTGCGGTTGCTCCTGAGATTTTTTCACCAGTTATCTTTGTCGCGTCGGTTATTTCCTCTTTCGTAGTTGTCAGTTTATGCTCCATCTGTTTCTCCGTGGTCTTCGCATGGTCAACAACTTCTTGCACTCCTGATTTGCTTTTGTCCAATAATTTGTCTTGCGTTTCATGAATTTTAGAAACAGCTTCGTCGCCAGCATGTTTCGCGTCCTTCGCAGCTTCCTCGGCTGCTCTTCGTGCACGTTTTTCCTCTTCCGCAGCTTCGTGTTTTGTCTCGTCCCAAAACTCTTTCACGTCTTCGGACACTTCTTCAACCGCGTGCTTCGCACCTTTGATTATGCCAGATAAGAAGCCTCCCGTTTTTGCTTTAGCTTTTTTCGCGTCTTGCTCTAACGCGTCCTTCGTTTTGGTAACGGTATCTGCCGCATCACTGGCCTTTCCGGCGATCTCTTCATTCGCTGCTTTCGCGTCTTTCCTAATTTCTTCGCTTACGGTGTCTTTCGCTTTGACAACATCATCGCCTAGTTTTTTGGCTGTATCAGCCGTCGTTTTTGCTACCGTTTCAGTGGTCGCGGAGACTTTTTCTCCGGCAGCTTTTACAGCATCTGCGAGATCGTCTTTAGCAGATACCACTGTCGTTTTTATTTGTTGTTTTGTTGCTTCAGTTTGATCAACGACTTTTTGTTCTCCACGATTTTTCGCCTCTTCCACCGATTTTGCAGCGTCCTGGACACTACGTTTCGCACTTTCTTTCTCTGTAGCAACTTCGCTTTTCGTTTCCTCCACTAAGTCTTTCGCATCTTCAACAATTTCGTCAGCCGAGTGTTTCGCACCTTTGAAGATTCCAGACAAAAATCCACCAGCTTTTCCTTTCGCTTTTTTCGCGTCTTTTTCTAGCTTATCCTTGGCAACGTCCACACTTTTCTCCACTGCTTCCACTTCGGAGCCGATTTTCGCTTTGACAGCTTTCGAGTCTTCTTTAATTTCCTTTCTTACCGCGTCCGCAGCATTTGCAGCTTCTTTACTCAATGTTTGGGACGCGTCAGTTGTAACTTTATCGACTTTGCTGGCAGCGTCTTCAATTTTTTTACCGGTGACCTTAACGGCGCCGGACAATGCATCCTTGCCAGAAGAGAATTTGTGCTCCACTCGCTCTTCAACCACTTTAGCTTGAGCAACAACTGTATTTGCCCCATCAGCAACACCTTCTAGGAGTTTGTCGCCGGTCGCTTGGACATCGGAGACGACCTTAGCTGACGAGTCTTTAACTGTTTTTGCAGCTTCTTCAGCTGCCTGTCTGGCTTGCTCTTTTTCCTTCGAAGCTTCTTTCTTGGTCTCTTCAATGAAATCTTTGACATCGGTGGTCACATCGTCGGCAGAACTTTTCGCTCCTTTAAAGATCCCGGATAAAAAGGAGCTGCCTTTGGCTTTTGCTTTCATAGCATCCTTTGATACTTTGTCTTTGCCGCTTTCCACACTTTCAGCTATTGCTTCTGTACTCGCGACAACCTGATCTTTAGCAAACTTGGCATCATCTCGTATTTCTTGACTAACTACTTGTTTGGCCTTTTCGGCATCGTCAATGATTTTTTTCGCTACGTCACTCGTTGCGGTAGTTATTTTTTCTTTGGTTTGCGCGATGTTTTCACCAGCTCCTTTGGCCGTGTCTACCACAGCATCCGTGGCAGAAACGGTGGTTTCTTTGACTTGCTCTTTCGCCGAGTCCTTTAAGTCTACAACTTTTTGAGCTCCAGTTGAAACGCCTTGGGTTAATTTATCTTTCGCGGTCTCAAAATCTCCAACTACTTTGTCTTTTGTGTCTTTTACAGATTTCGCTACATCATCGGCAGCATGTTGGGCTTTTTTATGTTCAGTAGCGACTTGCTGCTTAGTACTCTCAACCAACACTTTTGCATCTTCTTCTACTTCGTCCGCGGCATGCTTAGCACCTTTGAAAATGCCAGATAAAAATCCACCAGCTTTCGCTTTAGTTTTCTTAGCATCTTTTGCTAGTTTTTCTTTAGTGGCCTCAGCTGTTTCGGCCACTGTTTCAACTCCGGTGGCAACTTTGTCCTTAATTTCTTTCGCCCCATCCTTAACTGCTTTACCCGTTGCATCCTTAACTTCGGTGGCGTCTTTACTCAACTGGTCGAGGGCGTCGGTCGTACCTTTCTTGGCCTTTATCGCAGAATCGTGAATCTTTTCTCCAGTGGTTTTTGCTGCGTCCGAAAGGGTGTCTTTGGCTGACGCTAATTTTTGCTCGGTCTGTTTTTCTGCTGCCACCGTATGGTCAATGACCTTTTGTACACCTGCCGAAGCTTGGTCTTTTAATTCGTTTTTCGCAGCCGATAAATCCGATGCAGCCTTGTGCTTAGCGTCTTCAGCCTTTTTCGCAGCTTCCGCAGCTGCCCGACGCGCTCGTTCCTCTTCTTCCGTTGCTTCTTTCTTGGTTTCATCCCAAAATTCTTTAACATCTTCAGAAACTTCATCAACAGCATGTTTCGCACTTCCTAAGATACCGGATATAAAGCCACCGCTCTTTTCTTTAGCTTTTTTCGCATCTTTGTCTATCGCGTCCTTGGTACGATCTGTAGTTTCGATAACGGCACTACTTGCGGTCGCGGCTTTGTCTTTTATCGCGTCAACGCCAGTTTTGAGTTTTTCCTGTGTCTTGTCCGCAGCTTTGTCAATGTCGTCCCTCATTTTCTGCATGGCGTCTGTTGTAGACTTGGTCACTTGACTTGATACGTCAGAGACTGCTTTTTCAGTTGTTCTCTTTGTGTCTCCGACCGCGTCTTTGATAGAAGCTGCTTTTTCGTCAATGTGTTTTTCTACCGCTTTGACTCCGTCGGAAGCATTTTGGACACTGCTAGCAGCTTGCTCTGTGAGTTTGTCTTTCATTGCGCTCACATCAGAACTAAGTTTGTCTTTGATGTCTTTAGCTGATTTTGCCGTTTCGTCAACTACAGCCTTTGCCTTCTCCTCTGCTTTAGCGGCCTCGTGTTTAGTGTCGTCGACGAGTTCTTTAACGTCCTCGGAAACTTCGTCCGACACATGTTTCGCGCCTTTGAATATTCCTGTCAGGAAGCCACCAGCTTTTCCCTTAGCTTTTTTAGCATCCTTGACTACTTTTTCTTTTGCAGCATCCGCAGTTTTGACAACAGCGTCAGTTCCCGCGACAACTTTCTCTTTAACTACTTTAGCATCCTTCGCTACTTTTTCTTTTGCAGCATCTGCCGTTTTGGCGACACCATCATAACCAGCAGCTACTTTTTCTTTCGTAACGTCCGCGGTTTTAGCAACGACATCAGTGCCAGCGGCGACTCTGTCCTTTACTACTTTCGCATCGGCTTTAATTTCCTTGCTTATGGCTGCTTTAGTTTTCGAAGCACCTTCAATTACTATGTCTGCGCCATCGGATGCTACTTGTGAGACCGTTGCAGTGGCTTCTGATATCTTTTTGCCGGTTGTTGTGGCAGCATCGGCAACTGAGTCCTTCGCTGCTTTTAATTTTTCTTCCGCATGCTTTTCTGCTTCTCTGGTGTGATCAACAACCTCTTGCACACCTGTGTCAATTTTGTCCTTCACTGAAACCTTTGCTTCTTGTACTTTCGAAGCAGCTTTTGTCTCAGCGTCTTTTGCAGACTTCGCAAGCTCTTCGGCTGCCCGACGCGCACGTTCCTCTTCATCCGCAGCTTCTTGCTTCGTTTCGTCCCAAAACTCTTTAACGTCTTCAGACACTTCTTCAACGGCGTGCTTTGCGCTTTTTATTATTCCAGACAAAAAGCCTCCACTCTTTGCCTTAGCTTTCTTCGTTTCCTTGTCCAGTTCATCTTTTGAATGATCAAGCGAACCAACAAGAGTTTCAGTTCCTTTAGCTACGTCAGATTTTCTTGTCTCAATGCTAACCTCAAGTTCGTCGCTCAAAGCACTTGTGGCTTTGACGACATCATCACTGAGTTTTTGAGCTGCTTCAGTCGTTGCACTGGCAGTTTTGGAAGCACTTTCCGATATCTTATCTTCGGTTGCTTTCGCAGCATCGGACAACCCATCCTTAGTCGAAGAAACTGATCTTTCAACAGATTTTTTTGCAGCATTGGTTTGGTCGATGACTTTGTCAGCAGCCTCCGAGGCTTCTTTTGCCAATTTATCTTTCGCCGCATCAGTTACCTGAACAACTTTCTGCACACCGGTTGAAGTTTCCATTGCCAGCTTATCACCGACTTCTCGAAGGTCGGACGCAACCTCGTCTTTAGTATCTTTAGTTGTTTTCACAGTTTCATCCACAGAACGTTGCGCTCGTTCTTTTTCGGCCGAAGCCTCGCGCTTAGTTTCCTCAAGGAATTCTTTCGCATCCGCCGAAACTTCATCGGCTGAATGTTTAGCGCCTTTGAATATTCCTGACAAAAAGCCACCGCTCTTAGCTTTGGCTTTTTTAGCATCTTTTGCCAACTTGGTCTTTGCAGCTTCAGCTGTTTCTACTACCGTTTCAGATACGGATTCGGCTTCTTCTTTTACGGATTTGACGCCATCTTCAAGTTTTTTACTTGCCTCATCTTTGACCTTAACAGTATCTTTGCGCAGTTTCTCAGTAGAATCGACTGTTACCTTCGCCGCTTTGCTTGCAGTATCCGAAATTTTTTCTCCGGTCGCAACAGCAGCATCGGAGACTACATTCTTGGCCGAAGAAATTTTTTGTCCTGTGTGATCTTTGGCAGCTTGTAATTCGGAGATTGCTTTGTCTTCAACTTCCTGCACGGTTTTTTCAGCTGCTTCGCGAACTCGCTCTTCTTCTTCGGCAGCTTCTTGCTTAGTCTTGTCCAAAAATTCCTTAACTTCTTCCGACACATCGCCGACGGCATGTTTAGCGCCTTTGATTATTCCGGAGAAGAAACCTTTGGATTTTTCTTTTTTGTCTTCTTTTTCCGCTTCAGCGGAATCAAGAGCAGTCTCGACTGCGGACTTGGCTTTATCACTGACTGCCTTTACGTCGCTTATTTCACTTTTTCCTTTATGGATATCGTCACTGGTTTGAAGCACTGATTCCGTCACAACTTTAGAGCCGTTTGATAACGCGTCGGTGATTTGCTTTTCCGCTGCTTCAGCGCCATCTACTGCTTTTTTAGCATCAGTGGAAATTTCCTTCGACATTTTATCAGCGGTGAGACTGATATCGGATTTAACTTTGTCTTTAGCCTCGGCAACAACTTTAGCCGTTTCCTTAGCAACTTCTTTAGCTTTCTCTTCAGCTTTAGCAGCATCTTTTTTAGTGTCATCGACTAATTCTTTGACGTCCTCGGATACTTCGTCCGACGCATGTTTCGCACCTTTGAATATTCCTGTCAGGAAACCCCCGGCTTTTCCCTTAGCCTTTTTAGCATCCTTGGTAACTTTTTCCTTCGTAGCATCCGCGGTTTTGATAACAGCAGCCGTTCCAGCGGTGACTTTGTCCTTGGCAACTTTAGCATCTTTCGCTACCTTTTCCTTTGCAGCATCTGCAGTTTTGGCGACGCCGTCAGCTCCAGCGGCAACTTTGTCCTTTGCTACTTTGGCATCTTTTACTACTTTTTCTTTTGCAGCGTCCGCGGTTTTGACAACAGCATCAGTTCCAGCGGCGACTTTGTCCTTCACTATCTTGGTATCAGCCTTAATTTCCTTGGTTACAGCCGCTTGAGTTTTCGCCGCATCTTCAACTACTTTGTCCGCGACATCGGACGTTGCTTTTGTGGCCTTTCCAGCAGTTTCTGAAATCTTTTCTCCAACGGTTGCCGCTGCATCCTTCACTGAGTCCTTCGCTGCCTTTACTTTCTCTTCGGCATGCTTTTCTGTTTCTTTGGTGCGATCAATAACGTCCTTTACACCAGTTGCAATTTGGTCTTTCACTGAATCGGTGGTATCTTTTATTTTCGACGCAGCTTCGGTTTCAGCGTCTTTGGCAGATCTCGCCATATCTTCGGCTGCCCGACGGGCACGTTCTTCTTCTTCGGCAGCTTCTTGCTTCGTCTCGTCCCAAAACTCTTTAACTTCCTCGGAGACTTCATCAACGGCGTGTTTAGCTCCTTTGATAATTCCAGACAAGAAACCACCGCTCTTTGCCTTAGCTTTTTGGGCTTCTTTTTCCGCAGCGTGTGCAGCATCACTAGCGGCTTCAACCCCCGTGATGACCTCATTTTTAGCGGTCTCAACATTCACTTTCACCGCTTCGCTAACGGTGTCTTTAGTTTTTTCAACTTCTTCACCCAATTTTTGTGCTTTAGCCGTTGTCACCTCCGCAGCATGTGCAGTGGTTTCCGATACTTTGCGTCCGATTCCTTCCGCTCCATCGGACAGTGCGACTTTAGTGGCACTGAGCCCGTCTTTCACACGTTCTTCTGCAGCTTTGGTAGTGTCCAATACTTGCTGCACTGATGACGAAGCGTCCTTTTCTAATGTATCTTTCGCTGTTTGAGCTTTTTCTTTGGCTGCTCTTTCAGCATCGGTCAAAGCACGCCTCGCTTCTTCTTCTTCCTTGGCAGCTTCTTTCTTCGTTTCTTCAAGAAAATCTTTCACGTCGTCGGTAACTTCGTCCGCCGAGTGCTTGGAGCCTTTGAAAATTCCAGATAAGAAACCACCAGCTTTTCCCTTAGCTTTTTTGGCATCTTTAGCCATTTTTTCCTTCGTTGCTTCTGCAGAATCCGCAACACTTTCCGCACTTGCTACCATTTTGTCCTTTGCAACTTTTGACTCTTGTTTTATTTCTGTGATTACCACGTCTTTGGTACGAGCAGCGTCTTTCGCCAGTTTTTCAGCCGCGTCTGCCGCTGTTTTTCCTGCTTTGTCGGCAGTTTCTCCAACTTTAGTGCCGGCCGCTTTAGCTGTGTCAATCGTTGAATCTTTGGCAGCGACGACGTTTTCTTCAACTCGTTTTTTTGCTGCGTCAGCTTCGTCCACGATAGTCTTCGTGCCGGTGGAAACGTTTTCTGCTAATTTGTCTTTCGCATCCCGCAGTTCAAGCGAAAGCTTGTCCTTCGTATCTATAGCAGATTTCGTACTGTCCTCGACGACTTGTTGGACTTTCTTCTCTCCTTTCACCGCTTCTTGCTTCACCTCATCAACGAGTTCTTTCGCATCATCTGTAACGTCATCGGCGGCATGTTTCGCACTTTTGAAAATACCAGAGAAAAATCCTCCCGCTTTTGCTTTGGCCTTTTTGGCATCTTTCACAACGTCTTCTTTAGCAGCGTCTAGAGTTTCGAGACCAGATTCTCCTTCGGCAACGATTTTATCCTTTGTTACTTTGACGTGTTCTTTAACTTCTTTACTCACAGCATCCTTGGTTGACGCGACGTCAGTGCTCACTTTTTCAACTCCATCTTTCACAGCTTTGTCCACTTTTGTCGCGGATTCCACTACTTTTTCTTCGGCCACTTTCGCGGCAGCCTTTGTTGCGTCTTTAGCAGAAGAAGCTGTTTTTTCCGCTTGTTTCTTCGCCTCTTCCGTCTCATCACTGACTTTCTGAAGATTATCGGCGAGTTCTTGCGCAAGCTCATCCTTCGTATCCTTGACGTCTGTAGCAATTTTATTTTTCGAATCTTTCAAAGATTTCGCAGCGTCCTCTGCGTTTTGTTTCACTTTCGCTTCTTCTTTCGCTGCCTCTTCCGCGGTATCTTCCACAAACGTTTTAACGTCGTCCGAAACCTCATCCGCGGCATGCTTAGCACCTTTGAATATTCCGGACAAAAAGCCACCGGCTTTGGCTTTAGCTTTTTTTGCATCTTTCACCGTTTTATCTTTTGCGGCGTCTGCGCTTTCACCGACAGTCTCAACTCCAGCGGATATTTTTTCTTTCGCTATTTGTGCATCTTCTTTGATCTCTTTGCTCACAGCATCTTTAGCCTTTTCGGCATCTTTGCTCAATTTCTCAGCCGCATCACTTGTAGCTTTTGCGACTTTAGCCGCTTCGTCCGAAACCTTCTGTTCTGTTCTTTTGGCTGCATCTTTAGCACCAGCCAATTTTTCTGACGCATGTTTCTCCGCCGATTCAGCATGGTCAACGACTTTTTGTAGTTCGTCGGACGCCTTTCCCTTTATCTTGTCTTTACTTTCAACTATTTTTGTAGAGGTTTCGTCGACTGTACTTTTCATTGATTTTCCAGCATCATCGATGGCATGACGAGTTTGCTTTTCCTCCTCAGCGGCTTCTCTCTTTGTGTCGTCCCAAAACTCTTTGACATCCTCAGAAACTTCTTCCACTGCATGTTTAGCGCCCTTCAGAAGTCCAGACAGAAAGCCTCCTCCTTCCTTATCCTGGGATTTGGGCTCAGATTTGTCCACGGTTTCCTTTTCGGTAAGTACGTCGGCGACTTTTGTGTCTTGAACTTCTGGACGAGCCCCTTGATAAGGCTTCGCCAAAGCGTCGGCGACGTTTCTCGTGTCTTCCAAAAATTTACTCGTTGCAATTCTTAACTCTTCATCTCCGCTGTCAAAGGAAACATCGGATGGTAAGCTCTTCTCACGTGACTTACTCCTTCTCTTGAGAGTGGATTTCGGGCTCTTAAAAATACCGAAAAGTCCACCTTTTTCTTTCACATCGGTGGTATCTTGTGGTTTGTCATCGGTAGTTGTTCCCACCACATCGCTAACTTTTGCATCAACTTTAGCACTGTCAGTGACAAGGTGTGCACCACGCTTTTCCGGGCTACCTGCTCGAACTTTAACATCTACAGACGGCATCGGCTTTGTCTTATCTTTCGGGGAAACTTCTTCCGTCACTGATTCGTACAAAGTGCCCGCTGTGCGTCTCGTGTCTTCTAAGAACTTATTAGTCGCGTCTCTGACTTCTCGCTGTTGATCTTCATCTCCGCTCTCGAATGACGGCTCTTTCGATGTGCTTCGTTCCCTCGAACGACTCTTCTTTCTGCTCTTGAGTTTCGGACTTTTAAACATACCGAAAAAGCTCCTTTGCTTGCCATCGTCGGACGTTTGCGAATCTTCCAAATCGTCCGTGTGTTCTTTCGAAGTGACTTCGGAAGTCAAAGCTGGCTGAGACTTGGTCGATAGGCCATTTTCCCTATCACCTTTTGAGTCTTCAGGTTTGTCAATGATTTTTGTTGACGTCGAATAAACCTTTGTGGCCAACGTCTCGACACCGTGCTTCCCTTGGTCTCCGGATTTTTCCTTTACCACAGCTACGTCGTACGATGAGCTCTCGATTTTGTCTCGCGGTGCATCCAAAACGGCCTCGTCTCTCGCGACAAATTTGTCCATCTTCGCATCAACATCTTTCTTCTTCGGTTCTACTTCGTATATCACTGGCACTTGCATTTTTTCCGCAGCTTTCCTTGTGTCCTCGAGGAATGTTCCAGTCGCGATTCTAAGCTCTTCGTCACCGCTGTCCAATGACTCGTGTTTCGACGAGTCCTTGTCCTTCGAGTGACTGCGTTTTTTACCTTTTGGACTTTTGAAAATTCCAAAGAAGCCTCCACTCTTGCCTTCGTCCTCGGAATCCCTTGAACCGTCCGTCGTTACTTCGGGCTTCTCCTTAACTCGCTTCTCGCTTCCTGGCATACTGTCCTCGATATTCTTGAGATTCGTGTGCATCGTTGTTTTTATTTCATCGGTGACGTGTTTTGAATCATCAGCGATCTTCTTAATGGACTTTGTAGGTTTTTCGACAATGACGTTTACGCTATCCCCCGTCGCTACGATATCATCGTCGATAAGACGAATTTGTTCGCCAACTGATGTTTCGCCGTCTTTGATAAGGTTCTTTGAATCCTCTTTGGCTCCTTTCGACACAGCGTCCTTGGCTTTTTTCACATCATCCAACGACTGCTTGGTGCCATTGGTGATGGACTTTTCGAGGGATTTCGTTGTTGCGACAATATCGTCTTCGATTTTTTTCAAGTCGTTCTTTGAATCAGTGACAATCTTTGTTTCCGATTTTTCCGCGGCTACTGCGACATCCTTAGCCTCTTTCTTCGCGTCTTTTGCACTTTTCTTCATTTTTTCCTCGGCTATTTCAGCCGCTTTTTTTGCATCATCCGCCGCGGTGTCGATACTTTCTTCGAGTTTTGGCTTCGAGCTTCGGAAGAAGCTGGAGAAAAAGCCTGGTTTTGATTTTTTTTCATCGTCGTCGTCGGTATCGGTGGAAGTTGCTTTTATCTCTTCTGATGATTTCGTCATCGTTTCCACAACCGGATCGCTCTTCTTTTCACTTTCGTACGGCTGAGGATGAAAAACTGCAGCGGATCGTCTGGAATCTTCGAGAAAATCAGCCGTTGCGTTTCTCACGTTGAACTCCGGTCCAGATATTTCGATAGAAGGCGGTGATATGGAAATGACAATTTTACTGGATGGTTCCGTCGGTTGTTGACTTGGATCCGTAGCTTTTTTTGGATCTTCGACGAATTTCGACGCGAGAGTCTTCGTTTCTTCATCGCCGCTGTCGAACGACGTGTCTTTCGAATCTTTTGACTTACTTTTCTTGAGTTTTGGTCCTTTAAATATACCGCTGAATATTCCACCTGATTTGTCTTTTTGTTTTTTCAATTCACCGTCCATTTTGTCTTTGTCATCGGCAGCCGATTGTTGTACGGAATAAACAACTTCGTACGCCGATTGTTTAGCATCATCAGCTGGTTTATCTTTGTCCCGGATGTTCTTAGGATCAGTTTTAAGAATGCCCTTGACATCCTTAGACTTAGGTTGCGGTTCGTCCTGTGCTTTTGTTGTTTTTTCAGCAATTTCTTTGTCCTCTTTCGACAATTTTTCTTTCTCGCTTTCGAGGCCTTTGCCGCCCGTTTCGGCCAGCATCGTAGCGCAGTCTGGATAGACTTTGGCGATGCTTTTGGCCGCGTTTTCTTTGGCTCGATCGGTTGTAACGTTTGTGTCAAACGAAACCGTTTGCCCGTGCAACTTGGCTCGATCATCATCGCCGATAAATTCGGTGAGACTTGGAGGTTCACCCGAACGACTATCCACTATTGTAACGATCTTTTCTTCGCCGATTGGACCTTTCGTAATAACGGTTTTGGAGATAACCCGCTCGGTCGTTATCGGACCGGTAGAAATACTAAATTTACCCTCAACTGGATCAGCCTGACTTAACCCGATAATCGGATCGCTAGAACCGAAATAATGTGTTTCCCGTGTCGGTACAGATTCACTCGTAATTTCGGTTACGACCGGATGTTCGTACTCACGAACGGTAGTTGTCCTCGTAATAACCGATTGACCAGACTCGGGATTACCTTCGGTAGTAACAATTGTTTTCGTCGAAACTGTCGTACGCTTAGGTTCATCTTTACCCCCTACGACCCTACTCTCTTTTATAATCAAAGGTTCAATATCGCCAATCTTTCGAGTGCTCACGGGTCGAGCGTAATGCGGCTCATCCATAATAACAATATCATCGACACGAGCTAAACGCTGACCTACAGCACCTCCCGCCTCATAACTCGATCGCGCATCATCATGATAAACCCCCGACCACCCTTCCTTCGCTAACTTCTCCTTCTCATTTTCTGCGTCTTGTATAACACCTGTTAATTAAGTATTAAACATTTTAGGCATCGAAAAACATAATAAACATAATATCGTCACAAGTCTTTTTTTCTAATCTCCTTTTGTTTTTTATTTTTGTTTTTCTTTTTTAAATATCATCTCGCCATCATTAGTGTAAGCTGGCTGGCTGAATATTTTTGCCCATTGATGGAGCAGCAGTTAAACTTCGCCGTGGTAATTGTGCTTAGTGTTCGTGCTGTGGAGCAGCTATCTTGGTAA
>JABSMR010056130.1:0-14361 GCA_018902295.1 Dusona sp. PSUC_FEM 10030013
TACGAGAAGTTGGTCGAATCGTATGATGACGAACGTAAGGAGGGCGAGAGAGAGAAAGAGAGAAAGAGAGAGAGAGAGAGAGAGAAAGAGATGGCGTGGAGGGACCGGGCGGAAGGGAGGGGTTAGAGACGCGGAAAGTAGATACGAACCGAAAGAAAGACGGGAAAGAAGACGGGGGCGAGGAGAAGTTAACGAGTACAAAAGGAACGACGACTTGGTGGGTGAGGGTGGTGGTGGATGTCAGAGTTGAAAAGAAAACCCGAGTGGCGATCCAACTTGATGGAGGTGGCCCACGCGCGCGGTAGGGACGAGGAAGAAGCACCTCGAAAGGAGAACTCGAAAGAGGGAGGGAGAGAGGGTCGAAAGACGAAAGGAGGGAAAGAGGGCGACAGCACAGCGGTCGCGCCGATTCGCAATTCTGCCTCGGTACGCGTGTTACTATGCTACAGTGGCGCAACATCGCGGATATCACGACGAACCACGGTCGAGAGCCGGCTGCTCCTCTCGTACGATACGAGTTGAACCGCCGCCTGCGGGTGTTGAAAAAAAAAGCAACAAAAATCTGTAAATTTGACACATCGAGAATTCCTTGAAGATTAATAAATATTGGCCAAGTACACAGGAAACTCGAAGGAGAAGAAAAAATAATTAGTCGATAAATGATTTAAAAAAACGAGGGGGAATACAAGCTGGCTAGTTTCTATTCCGCCTTCGGGTCAAAATGCTATTGACCAACTGTGCACTTTGGGTAATGCGATGATGCACAGTAGCATAGTTTTTGGATGAAAAAAAAATCGTAAACTTGACGTGTTTCGGGGGCCAATTATATTGGGCTTACGGAGCGTAACTGATGCTTCCGCCGGTTTTTTCGGCACATTAAAAGTTGTCTACTACAAAAATCCTACCACGGAGCTCAAAAAATATGTACGATTTGACTAACTACAGGACTATCTCCTTGCACCGTGAAAATAAGGATTTAAAGCACCGTTATACGGTCACCCCCCCCCCCGCCCCTGAATTGTGAAATATTTATTCTCTCTCTCGTATTCCTTGTATTCTCTTGTATTCCTCCCTCTCTTTCTAGACGATGTTTGCTCTGTGTCAGTGTCGCGTTACATACGCGCGCGCGGCAATGGAGAGCAAGTTGACACGAGGGATCGGGTTTGGTCTCGTCATGTTGATGCATGGAAGAGACAATTGTAATAGTATTTATGTTTTAATCCTTGAACTTGGTGAAAAATTGCAAAATTATCCAAAAGATTAGGCCGCAGAAACACACAACAAGTATGCTGTTTACTTTATCGACATTCCTTGCACGGTACCAACGTACGATTCCGTACAATATAGATATAATATTAGCACGAAATTGTACGACGGCACGTTCGCATTCTACCGGTAGCACCCCGTACGCGTACTCGGTTTACCACGTACTACTCGCATCTCGCAGGGACACCTCAAACTAATTGAATTTAAATATTTGTTTGTAAACGGTTTCGTAATGTACGCTTTTCATTTTCAACGAAACAATGTTTTACTCGGACCGCCGAAATTTATTTCTTTATATTTGACAGCTTCTCAAGCTGGTTTTCAGGTTATCTCTAGCTTCGCGCGGCACTAGTGCCAGCCTGAGGATTATTACAGTTTACCGCAATTTCACGGCGCTGCCAATTCGTTTGATATGAATCGTCCTAGAAATACATATCGGAGAATAGTTATTCTAAAATAATAAAAGTATCGATGATTCAAAAATGCATTTTGTTGGAGCCCGCGACAACCTTAAGGGTACGGATCAGTCAGTATCTCGCCACCATGAGTGCGAGAGATAGCCTCAAATTTCGAAAGTGATATTTTCCCTCACCGTTCGTCCGATCGGAATAAAAAAAAACGTCTTAGCCCATTTTTGCCATTTTCCTGCGTGGGCTAAGACTTTTTTTATTCCGATCGATCAAACGGTGTTGGGTATTTTCACTTTCGAAAATCCGAAGCCAGCGGGATGACTGATGCATACCCTTAATGGAGAAATATATCGCCGCGATAAGGGAAACAAATGTACGATCAAATGAAATAATCGAGTAAAAATGAAAAAAAACCTATTTGTTGAATAAATCTGCTCAAAATCGCACACAGTTTCTCTTGTCGTAAAAACTCGACCGTGGAGTTGGAGAGAAAGAGGAAATTTAGGAATGGTTGTGAGCCCAAGTTTTGAAACTCGAATCGAGCAGCAGCTTCGAGAGAAAAATTCATTTCGAGATTTGGCGAGTTACCGATATACCGCGGCGGCCTCTCGATACGGCTTCACAATTTCTACCTCATGATCGGTCAAATTGATATATCGCTAGATTTTTAGCGAGAAAATGTTGACGCTAACATTATAGGTGTCTTTAGTCGGAAAATAATTTAAACAGACAGCCTTGTTCCCTTGAAAGAAGAACGCAGGCAGCGTTCTTCTTTCTCATTACACCGCGTATATCTCAACGACATAAAGAACAAAATCTGTACTCGAAGAGTCAAGTGGGTGAATTATTAGTAGATGGACTAAAATTGAAATAAAAAATGACAAGGAAAACTTTTTTTTCCTCAAATAACGTACACAAGCGTGTCTTACGCTGTAATATCCGAAGGAGAAAAAAAGAAGAGTAAAAAAAGTGACCAAGCGTGAAGAATACTCGACATTTGGTGCGAATGAGGAACAAAGAAAGGAAGGACGGAAAAACGAGGATGGAGGGAGAGACTCCTGTTCCATCAAGTTGACCGGATCTGAGGAACGCAACAGCAGGTTAAACAAAGAATAGGAACAAAATAATTCCAACAAGAGAATCGTATCCAAAGACGTAAAAACGACACCGATAGGATCGATGAGAGTCTACCAAAGATTCAGAAGGACAAGCTTATCATTGTTCGTTCGGTTCGATAGGCGGAACTTTCCGAATTGTAATCGTTATATAACCGGGCGAGGGGAAATAGCTGGAAAGAAAAAAAAACGAAAAAGAAAAACGTGCCCGCGTATGTGCGAGGGAGAGAGGGCAAGAAAAAGAACGAAATTACAATTGCGCATGACCAGTCCGAACACGTTTGACCGACTCGCTTCAACTGGCAATACAAAATGATGGTGCTGTCGTGTCTGTAACGCGTACACGAGAACAAATTTAATGATTTCCCAAGAGATATGTCATGCGTATATGTACACAAAGCTGTTGTTGTATACTTCAGTGTTCAAAATTTCAAGGTCAATATCGTAAGCTTAAATTTGAGAGTAAATTTCGAGCGGTACTAGTCCTATTCGACCATGTCTATTTTTCAACGCAATCACATTTTCATCAGTTACCGGAGCACGTACCATTTTTGTTCAATATTACATAAACATCAACATTTTTTTGTAGTTGAGCTAATAATGCATGCTTGATAAGTCGGTGGTGCGGCGGCGGCGACGGCGCTGTTGAAAATGTAGTGAATTTCAATATCGGCCAATATCTCGCCAAGATTTTCAAATTTTTGGTAACAAGATAAAAAAAAATGAAGAAATTTTGATTCGTGACAGTTGAATACCGCTCGTACGTAATTGGGAGGGAGGGTCTCGTATTCTTATTTGTTGTTAACGATGAGTCGTTGAAACCACCCATGACTCGTTAACTTTTTGTTTGTAACAAACCGCGCAGAAATATACATACATATCTATTACATACATTATATATATGTATATATATATCGGGTATATATTGTAAACGCAAATAGATATGTATACAAATTTCATTATATAAATATAAAAATATCTACGCATACATGGATTCGTGCGTGTGTATTTATAAATGTGTTTCGGGGTAGACAAAGACAATGATACGGTATGAAAATTAGATTATTCGATACATACTTAGAGCCGCGAAGCAGACAATGGCCAGGGAGCTACCGAGATCACTGAACCCCGCGCCGCTTTCGACCCATCAATCATCCGGCAAAGAATTTTCGCATTTCATTTAAATGGCATTGAGAGCCTCAAGTGGCATTACTCACCTTTACATTTAACACCGACTTTTCCGACGCCCCATATATAATCCTCACCTGTAAAATCCAATGAATATGCTCTGCGGAATACGTAATAGGCAAAATACGAAATACGTTGGCACTAACCAGCTGATGGTTAATGCGCATACGCCACGAGCTTAACGAGACGCGACAGCTCAAACTAGCAGCGGCTTTTTACTCGTCTCATTTTTTATTAAACACTCACATTGCAAGCACAGAATTGGCGTAACGAAGTAAACATCCACGAGAGTGTGTCGGTATTTGTCAGGCTCTGGACTCGTCGGATTGGCTACATAAGCTATAAAGAAAAGAAAAAATTGTTATTCATTTCGTCGGATCTGAAATTTGACAGATAATACAAAAACCATCTCCGACTATTACAACCGTAATGTTTTGATTTATTACATTATTGTTATTATTGTTATTACATAATTTACCGTATGGCCCATTGCTGAGAGTAACGTACAATGAATCTTCTTCGTTGCGGGTCTCTAGATACGACGATATGTTTCCTTTCAGCATTAGGACTACGTAGGGTGTAACCCCCCGTGTAACGTCTGTAATAGAGAGCGAAATAAGCATCAACATTTACACGAAATTTATTTATCTCTTGATCTCCGAAAGAACTCACCAGGTACAAGGCCGTCCGCGCGTAGTTCAAGCTCCGAACAGCTTTATCGCATTAACGCTTTTTGCTGCTCTTCCAATTTCAGTCAATCTTTCCTCATTTTCTCTCGCTCTTTTTCCTTTTTTTCCCACACGAGTTTGGGCGAAATTTTTTTCTACCTCGGCGCAAGATAAAGATTATTATAATCTTCTCAATTGCTATTGCTATTTGGCGATTTGTGGAATTATTCGCAAGGTCCGGACGCGGAGAACGCGTACGACCGAGACATCGTTGATTCTTATTTAATGGCACATTATGGCGGTCAAGCCTTTTTTTTCTCTCTCTCTCTTTCTCTCTCCTGATCGCTTCGGAAGTATTTACAATTAAGAAAAAAAAATAACAAAAAATAGAAAAAAACGGAAAGGAAGAAAGAAGAAAATTGGGTGACTATGCGATACGAGTATCTCTATGTCATGACCGCCTTTCGGAGGATCTTGTTATTGATTTTGGATAGTTAAGCAATTGACGCGTACTCCGGCGGACATATTTTTCGATCGGCCGAAAGAAAGACCTTTGTTTCTATTCCTCTTTTTCTCTATGCGTCCCAAATTCAAGCGACGTTCGATCGGAATATCCTCTATTTTCTTCTTTCGTTTATTACTTTTGCACAATCGGTCTAGCGTATTTCTGGATATCGGTCAGGAAGACCATCCGCTGTTACTCCATCCGCGGTATAAAAACATTTGGTAATTCTTTCCTTGTTTCTCATTCGTCGATGCTTCGTCAAAGAATTATGTACAACAAATCGTTATGTTTCTCTAATGCGTATTCTACTCGCCTCCCTTTTCTTCTTTTTCTCTCCTCGTTATTCTTTTCCTCTTGTTTGCTTTTAACGAGCATTCCTTTGCTATCCTCCGACAAGAGTTTCCCCTCAGTTTTATCAGATATATTTATACGCCTTCTTTGCTGTCCCAAACACCAACATCATCCGTATGGCTTATTTTATCTGAAAAAACATAAACAACCTTATTTTATGCTCTAATCCCTCGTTACTCGTTATTATAAGTGATTTTTTCGAAAACCGCCACAATCGCATCCAAAAATACCGAGTTATTATAGCACGAAAAAGAATAGGAGAAAAAAAAACTACGTGTTTGAAAAGAGTTGAACGGACAAATGTATTTTATTTTTATGCGACGTTTCATTTAGAAATAAGTAGCGTATGTCATTGGATTATTATGTTATCGAGTAGTTACGAGAGACGATACTTTAGTTTTGGTTGAAGAAATTCAGTGTCATTGACAATGAATTAAAAGACGCCTGACAAGTACGAAAAACATTTTTTGGGAAAGTGGTGTAAAAGAGAGAAATAAAGAAAAATCGCGCGCGAGAGATTTGAAGAAAATTTTGATGAAAACGGGGAAAAAAAAAGTGGTTAAAAAAGAGACGATCCGTCCCGGGTCATTCCGAGCGAGTATCGATCGACCGAAGAATAAAATTGGGAACAAAAAATCGAGCGATAAACCACGAGTGAGCCGGTAATGAATTGTTCGTCGAGCTACCAACATGGAAAAAAAATGCTAAATCGGAAGACGCGTAGACCGCGAGTAAAGATCATGGTGATGATGATTATGACGGCAACGGCGGCGGCGCCAACCACGACGACGACGTCATCGTCGAGTTTTGCCTCGAAGCAGCAAATTTGAAAGCATGACAATGAAAGGAAAAATAATAAGAAATGCGACTCGTCGAGTTGCGAATAGTCTAATACTCACTGTTGATCGTGCGTACCTTAAGCACATGAATAAAAACCCCGTTGTTTCAAAGGCACACTATTTATTCCCAAGCCCTACACGTTTGCGGCGAGGCCGTTATTTATCGAGACAACAGGTTAAGATCCCAATAACGACGATATTACTTTTGAGCGATCAAATAATATGCTACAATGGGTTATCCGACGGAAAGCAACAGGAATTACAGACGTCGGCCATGTTGGAAACTAAATTTGTCACTTGCGCATGCGCCACCTCGTCGCCCCCTGTGAAACTAAACAGTTGACTCCGGTGTAGTAGAGTAGTATCCAAATGTATCAACAAAAAATTATTGTCGTCAACCTTTTTTTTCTTCTTCCCTCCTTTCTCTTCTTCTTTTCATCGCTGAACCGAATGTAGCTGCTAACGATACATTCCTACAAAAACGACGACAATAAAATGTTAGTTGAGCGGCGGTGGCGGCAGCAACGAGGAATTACACTCGTCTGCCCCCTTTCGGCGATACAAAATAGTAAATAGCAGGCTGTGTAGCGAATCGCGAGGAAGCTCCGCTTGCGGCGGCCCCTCATTTTTTATTCATTTTTTTATCATCCACGTTCTTATCGTTCGTTACACATTTCATTTTGCAATCGCGCTCGCCGCAAGCCGCCTGCAAAACGGAAATCGCTGCTGGGGATACTTGTTGCTGAACCTGCCAAGTAGCCGGCAGCGCTGGACGTCTCGCATTGCTTTGACCAAAGCACGAGAATAAGTAGATATATATATTACAATTAAAAAATAACGTGTTTCCGCCTGTGACGACAAATTGTGCGGCGAAAGCTGAGTAATTTTGACAAAAGTAAATAAAATAGATCACAAATAAACAAGATGGACAATTATCACAAACCAGAGTCTAAAACGATTCAGGAGCTCAAGGACATTGCAAATAAATTGAGAATTCATTCGATCGAGTCGACTCAGGCGAGTAAATCCGGGTATGTATATCATTTTTTCCTATAAACATTTTTTCATGCGTACCTCTATCGCTCGAATAAATTCACCGTAATATTTTCACGACACTTAACGTGTCTCTGGACATATATAGTGTTATAAATCGTAGCATTGTTAAAAATCTTCTGATTGTCACGGAACCGCGCGAGTATTTCGTTCGCTATGGAGCTGCTCCATGACGAACGGCAACGGCTAGCAATGGCTTTTTTCTATCGCAACGAGCGACGATTGCCGGCACGTGGACGGTCTACGTCCACGGAATCCACTATACGACGAACCACCACGAGACTAATATACCTATAGAAGCAAACATAGAAATCTCATATTAGCGCATTTTCATACACACACTGCGATTTGATCGTAATTTCTAAACTTGGACAAGAATATCGCATGTGCTTTTAGGTTTTTCAAGTTATCGTTAAGTTAAGTTGGACGACTTATGAAAAATACAAAAAAATTGACCGCTTCGCTAATGCGTCCGCAAGCGTTAGGCTTGACAGACACCATTTTCTTATCCCCATCACACCACAAATGCTCCCGAAAACATGCGAATCATACTAACAAAAAAAAAAACTTGATATTTTTTTTATATGATAATAATTCTCGTAGTTCTCCCTCGCGAATTACGAGTGGAGAGACGCCGCTTTTTCGTAATTTTTTATCTTTTTTTCGTCAAAAATATCTTACACAAGGTTTACATACATTTCTTAAGGCGACCTATCAGTTGCACGAGTGGAGGGTCGATAACCGAAAAGAGAGGGAAACACGTTGCTCTTTTTTCATCAGAGAACAACGTGTTTTTCTCCCTTTTCTCGAAACATCAAGTGTTTCTGAGGACAACGCGTATCTACTTTTCAGTTATCGACCCCCCACTCATGCAACTGATAGATCACCTTAAGCGGGTTCAAGGCTTTCAGACTTAATCGCCTTAGCTTAATGTTTATTCATATTTTTGTATTCTCGGGCGCGCGCGCGCTGCTCTTTCGCCTGACTCGGCTGAAAAACTAAAATTATTATCAAAGAGAATCGACGAAAAGAAACGCTTGTGAAACAATCTCGTTATTATATTTCCACCTGTGGTTGGCTTCGTTGAAAACATTGTCTCAGCGTTAAAATGACTTATCCCCGAGATGCTTTCACGCATAATCTCCACAAGTACCGGCAATATAAGTAACTTTTTATTGCTTTACGACCAATGATTACACTCGATATTTTTATAGAATAGAAATATCTGAAACCTTGAATTATTATAAATAATGGGTAGCTCGATCACAATAATACAATGAGTTTACAACAAGATTCGTGATCAAATTATAATTATCAACAAAGTTGTCATTCTGGTGGACATTCCTCGTCTGCGTAACGATGAAATTTCCTTTTTTTTTCTTCTGTGTACTATAGAGAGTTTATTATATTGTGTTCCAGAAGTCGAAGGAGCTAGTCATGTGAAAAAATAGAAATATATAAATTAGCGAAGGAATAATATTTTTCAAATATCATTTGATTACGCTTGATCTTCGTTAAACCTTTTCAAACAGGTGTCGATGAAAAAAACTTGAAATTGAATTTTTGTTGGAACGCCTCATCGTGATTGGTGAATTGTGGAATCGTTCGACGCGAGTCTTTAAAAAAAAACGTGCGTAATAATGTCATTGCGCCATTGCACAATGTTGACTCGAAAGACCTCGACAAATATATCCCTGATAAATGTTTGTTCTTCGGTCCAAAGTCTACCCGTTCTTTGTTTTTTTCTTTGCTTTTAATTATGTTGCAAAATTTTTTTTTTCTCATCCATTCGTGCCACTCAAATTGTATTATTAACGTAATTTTGTTGATGGATTCTTCGGTTGCGGGCACTCTCCTCTCATTCTTGTTTTCTATTTTATTTTAGCGTTATTTCATCGCAAAAACTATTTCGCATAATCGTGTGAACTCTTGTACAAAAATATATGTGTGTGTGTGTGTGTGTGCGCTGCTGATACGAGTCACGGCGGGTATTAAATTACGTAAAGCAGACAATGTTCAGTGACGTATGAAGAAGCAATTTGAAAATTCATTGAATCAATATGAAATGTTAAAAAACAAAAGCGTGGCCGTGGATTCCACTTTATAGTATAGAATAAAACCGACGGATATAATGCCCTTTCGTCGTATTTTTTGTTGTTACAGGGCGATTAACGCAATTGTAGAATGAAAAATTTGGTTAAATTGTTAAATTTGTTAAATGAAAAAAGAAAATTGATGGTAATCGTATATCTATAGTAGGTACAGAGCTCTAGATCGGCGGCAGATAGTTTATTCGACCGAGTAAGCTCCGCGCGAATTCCCTTACTCTCCACCCCTCCAATCGCCTAGTTCTCGAGCGCAAATTTCCGTTCGATATTGCCTTACTCCTGGTCTGCTCGTAGTCGCGGTTAACGGTTGACGTTTCTTGACTCGCGGCGATACCCGCGAGCCTAAGAGAGTTCAGTTGGTATCGAGAGCTCGTCAAACACGGTCCAATTTTATACGCAACGAGTTCTCTCCACGGGTTGTGAATTATTTATTCGCGCGATTGAGATTATAATGGTGCGCGATATGGAGATTGCAAAATTACGTGATATGGCCCACCAGCTTAGAATCGACTCGATTCGAGCCACCGAAGCTTCCAAAAGCGGGTATACCAAAACATTTTCTTCATCCTTATTACTCGTGCGATGAAAAAATGTGAACAAATAATTGTTAATCGGCAACTCGAGTACTTTGATATTAGTGTTCGGCGCTGCTTCCAACTTTGTTTCAATCGTTTCGCGACACATTTTGTTGACAAATGTTCGAGAACGATGGGATTTTATTAATATTTATGATGATTAAACTTGGATAGAAATTTTCGATAATTATATCCTTAAATTCGGGATTTTAGTTAATCCGAGCCCGAGAATCCCGAATCGAGTGACCAAAACAATTCTTATCGCAAATTTTTGTTTACGTATACCGATCGATGATGACCCGCCTACCTGCCTGGCTGCCCCGCTGACCCTTCGAGCCACATAACAATCTCTCCTATGTTGACGTTTCATCGCGATTGAATTTTTTTTACTTTACAACCGATCATTTTCACAACATATAATTTTTTTTCCCACCAAAACAACCATTTTGAATAGTATAATTGATAACGAGATGATGAGAATCTCTGTTCGGTAGCTTCGCGTCGATCAATAGTATTCTCTCGGTCAAGGTCCCGCCGGCCTCCCGTAACACATTTTATCTTTGATCCCAATGCCCTCCCAGCCCTTATCAATTCCGTTGTAACGTTTGAAAAATATACAAAATACAGAATGCCGCGATTAATTAAAGAAAAATCGATAAATAATCGGTCTCTTATTATATAATTGTAAACATGATTGGTCATTTTAGCAATCGCGCGAATAATCTTATTATGTAAGATTTATCTATTATACTCGGCCGCATCAATAATCATTGCATCGAATGATGCGCCGGACGACGGTGGTTTATAGGATCAAGCGTAACTTGATTAGATTGTTTCAAAGAAATCTTCGTTATACCACTGACCAATCTATTCCTATTTTTTTCGTCTTTTTTCTCTCATTGAACGACGCGATTAATCGTGTAGCAAAATATACTTTTATAGTTTGACCCGCATTATTATTACCAAGTCACACAACCTGCTTCTAATAATAAAAATAATAATAACGTTTGGGCTCCTGCGGAAACGAACGTTATTTTCTTTTGAACTTTCAAAATTCTGTTGTTTACTTCAACATTCAGATATTGGGATAAATAAAAAACTATTTTCTTCGTTTTTCCATCAACTATGTTTAGTGCATTTTCCAAAGAAGTTGCTCCAAATCGATCGCAACGATAATACCGGACAAGTGCTTAAAGAAAAAGTGAGGTTTTTTCACTTTTCTCACAAAACTTGGTGTTACATGAAGAAAAAGTCGTCATTTTCGGTGTTTTTCGATTGGAATACATGAGAATAAACTATTAAACAAAAAAAATATTTAAAAACCAATAAAACAATACCTTTTACTTGATGTTGAGACTCGATCGGGTTTTTGTTCGGTTTTCAATCCTCTCTTAAATGACGATTTGGTTCATCCATTTATATCAATTTTTTAGCCCCTACGTATAATAATATCGAAATGTTATACAGCCCGAAATCTGGTTCTAAAGCTGTAAACGTTCAAAAGTACTGGGAAACATTTTCTTCACTTGCAGATTGTATATTTCCATGATGAATAAAATTTGAATTATTTTGTAAAATTTTCAGACACCCAACATCATGTTCATCGATGGCAGAAATAATGTCGGTTCTGTTCTTCCACACTATGCGCTACAAAATTTCCGCACCACGTGATCCGAGCAGCGATCGTTTTGTCCTCAGCAAAGGACACGCAGCTCCCATTTTATATGCAGGTATTTGCAGTGATTTTTTATTTCATTTTGCCTGCAACTCGTCCCGAGCTCCATTAAATTTGATTGAAATTTTGGTATATTTTGAGAACATTTTTTTACCAGATTGTCTCAATTTAGATAATTATTGTGCTGGGTATTTTTAGCCTGGGCCGAGGCCGGTCTCTTTCCAACGAGCGAGTTGTTGAATTTGCGAAAGTTTGGAAACGATCTTGAGGGACATCCGACTCCGAGGCTGAGCTTCGTCGACGTAGGTACAGGCTCGTTGGGCCAAGGACTTTCGGTCGCTGCTGGAATGGCCTACGTCGGCAAAAATTATGACAAGGCAAGCTATCGGTGAGTCTGGATGAAGGATTTAAAATAAAAAGAAAAGAAAAGTCGACGAGAAAAGGTGGAATATTGTGGACGAATAAATGACTGGTATAATAATTGTTGCGTTGGCTGTGCGCCCTGCAGGGTTTACGCGCTGATTGGCGACGGAGAATCTGCGGAAGGTTCCATCTGGGAAGGACTTCATTTTGCCTCGTACTACAAGCTGGACAATCTGTGCGTAATATTCGACGTAAATCGACTCGGGCAGAGTGAGCCAACTTCGCTCCAGCACAATATGGAAATTTATCGCAAACGAGTGGAGGCTTTTGGATTCAATGCTCTTGTTGTAGATGGTCACGATGTCGAAGAACTCGTCAAGGTACATGGAAAAACGTATTTTCTCTATTTTCTTCTTCCTTTTTTCTCTTTTCTTTAGAAACATGGTTTCAATAAGTATCAGAACGGTCGTTGACCTGACTTCGAATTGATCTTGTGAACTTTCATTATTGATTTTATTAGGCTTTCCACGAGGCTCAAACAACAAAAGGACGACCAACCGCAATAATCGCGAAAACATTTAAGGGTAAAAATTTTCCAAACATCGAAGATGTCGAAAATTGGCATGGAAAAGCACTCGGAAACAAAGCCGAGGAAGTAATCAAGCATTTGACCTCGTTGCTTAAAAATCGCGGACCTCTCGGTCTACATCCACAAAAACCACTGCTCGAGGATGCTCCGCTCGTCGATATAACAAACATTAAACTCGATTCATTACCGAATTACAAACTCGGTGAGGAGGTCGCAACGCGTTTGGCTTACGGGACAGCCCTTGCCAAGATTGCCAAAAACAATTCGCGCGTTATTGCCCTCGATGGTGACACGAAAAATTCAACCTTTGCCGACAAAATAAAAAGCGTCGATTCTTCTCGTTTTATCGAATGTTTCATCGCCGAACAAAATCTGGTTGGTGTTGCAACTGGAGCAGCTTGCCGAGATCGGACTGTTGCCTTTGTTTCTGCATTCGCGACATTTTTCACTCGTGCCTTTGATCAGGTATGAATTATTATTTTATTTTATTTTTTTCCATTATTATTATGTCTACTAACGAAGGATAAATTTGTCCGGTGGTGTCTTACAGATTCGAATGGGGGCGATATCGCAATCCAACGTCAACTTTGTCGGATCGCATTGCGGTGTGTCGATCGGTGAGGACGGTCCGTCTCAGATGGGTCTCGAGGATATAGCCATGTTCCGTTCGATTCCCGGTTCAACCGTGTTTTATCCTTGCGACGCGGTATCGACTGAACGGGCGGTCGAGATCGCGGCCAACACAAAGGGCATTTGTTTCATCCGTACCTCTCGTCCAAATACCCCGGTACTGTACAAGAACGACGAGGCCTTTGTTCCCGGTAAAGCCAAGATAGTGAGATCAACGACAAAGGATCAGGTGCTGCTCGTTGGGGCTGGAATAACGATTCACGAGGCGTTAAAGGCCGCCGAAGAGTTGGAAAAGACGGGGGTCAACGTCAGAGTTTTGGATCCGTTTACGATTAAACCGATCGATGCCGCGACGATAATCAATAACGCGAAACAAGTCGGTGGCCGGATCATAACCATCGAAGATCATTATCCCGAGGGTGGCCTCGGGGATGCTGTCGCATCCGCGGTTTCAATGGAGCCAAACATACTAGTTAAGAAACTGGCCGTTCCCTCGGTCCCTCGTTCCGGTCCACCAGCTGTTCTCGTCGATGCTTTTGGCATTAGTGCACGTGCTATCGTCGTCGCCGTCCAACAAATCCTTGACGCATGAGCCCATATCCGCCCTCGATCCATGCCCGATCGACCACCTTCGATCCACCCTCGATCAACCACCTTCGTCGGGTTAACTGCATCAATGCATCGCACTATACACGAAAAACAAAAGCGTCGACGGCGGCGCGCGTGGACTCTTTCGATTATCGCAAATTCCATCTTTATACCCATCACTTTCCGGGTTAATCCCACCGAGTCTTCCCAGTGGTTACAAATAATTTACGTCGCCATGCAGCAGAATTCAAAATCTCAGTCTTTTTTACATCATTCAGCCGCTACTTTGTTGTTCGATGCATTATTATTACTATTATTATATTCGCGATTACACATGAAACAATTTTTATCAAACACATACAGATTTATATACAAAGTTTATATATATAAATGTATATATATTTTTTTTTTTCAAGTATTTTTATATACAGCCTTTAT
>JABSMR010056240.1:0-14355 GCA_018902295.1 Dusona sp. PSUC_FEM 10030013
CCCCCCCCGCGCCTCATTTCTCTCTCTCTTTCTCTCTCTCTCTCTCTTTTAGTTTTTTCATTCTCGTACAGTAACAGTAACTTTTCGTAAGTACTGAAAAAGCTGCACGGCATTTGCAAAGCAGAATGTCACGTAACCACGTAGCGGAATGCATGCACACGAATGCTGAATACATATGGCAAATTTTCGATTTTTATTGTTTCGATTTGAACAATTGCCGTATATTTACTGTTCTTATGAATGCACATTTTACGCACTTGCGACATGATATTGAATTTCGTTGATTTCAATTGGTAACTTTGATTTTTATGAATATTTCATGACTTTTATTGAATTAGAGACGGAGAAATTTTCATACCAAAGATAAAGTTTCCTTTTTATAATAACGTACGACCATTTCAGCCTTGAAGGGGCACATGGAAGTAAAGCATTTCTTTTTGTCCACACTTTGTTCCACACGTCTTCAGAGTTTAAAGTCTTCAGCATATCGTGTATAAATTTGATCCTGATATTCGAAAAATAGTAAAAGCTATCAGCGATTTACTGAGCCGAGTCACCAAGCGCGTCATTTCGTTCCCAACCTTTAACCGTGATTATCTCGAAACCTACGTTTTATCGACGGTCCCCAAAATGTTCGGAAAACGGCTTGACCAATTCTCTCCAAATTTTATCACAGTATTTTCGGGCAGGGTTTCTACTTCGTAACGCAGGATTTTTTTTTAATAACTTATTTTTTTCATCAAGCTAGAAAGTTTGGAAAAGTAGATAGAAAAATGAATGGAACCTTCAATGGGGACCCATTTTGTGAAAACAGAAAAAATTGCCGAAAAATCCTACGATGCGAAAGAGATAGATTACATTTTAAGAACCTTTTGGAAATTATTGATGCTGATCAGTCGACTGCATGCAATCATGGGCCCGCAGACCGTGCCAGTGAGAAACATATTTTAATTTTTGTCAATATATCTCAATATTTATACTTTCGAATAAAGGAAACTTGGATGAAATGGAACAGATCGTTGTTGACACAATAATTGCCAAAATTGACCTATTTTTTTCGCTGTTTACTCGAGTGTGCACTCGTAAAATAAAAATCGATGAAAACAAAATATAAATCTGATGCGATTAATTGCATTTTTACAGTAAACACATTGAGGATCCTCGCAATAATCAAATAGTTGCTCGCTGTCATATTTACACACTTTTTTTTCGTATATGAAATTCTGCCTATGTATACGTTGTGTATTTAAAATCTCGGTACGTTTGAGTTTTTGGAAACCGGAGCGGAAAGAGTCAACGCCGTAAGGGAGAACTCTCAGCATTCAGAATGCATGGTCTCAATTTTTCAAACGAATGCTCCCATTGAAAAATGTATCACGTGTAAAAATCAATAAAGAAGTTTCGCTAAAAGAAACGACGGAGTTCTGTAGCGATTTAAAAAAAATACTCGTTGATGTAAAACGTAAAAACTGTATTTGAGCTCTCTGAAAAAAATGTTTTTTATAAATATATTGTACGATAGAAAATTCGCGAATCCTTTGTAACGGAATTCAATATTTGGGCACAATGGAGTTTAGATTTAATATAACTGCGTATTTGATCGTTATCCATATTAAAATTTTGATATACGGACGTACATGAAATATCGTGGTAGTTAATAAACAAATATCTTCCAACAGGTACATTGATTTTCGTAAAAAATGTTGTTATAGGTTAAACGTAATGTAAGGGATGGGATTGAAAGGGTTGAGTCGAAATATGTTTATGAATTTGACGTAAGGTCCAAAAGAGTTGGAAAAAATAAAGGAAAAATATAGTAGATAGAAAAGCTTCGGTATCGACGTGTCGACGAACAGGAAATCCAAGATTTGACAATTCCTTGTCCAGAGAGTAAAAACTTTCTTACGATTTGGAAGGAAAATATTTCGTGGTTGTGTAGTTTCCCGCGGGCATGTATATAACTGCGAGACAACGATAGCAGATTGTACTTTCTTTTACTCTCGTTCGTTTCATCGTGATACACAGAGAAAGCAGATGGAGCTTTCTTTTGTCGCGCGATAGAGCCTTCAGACTTCACTCGGTTGAAGCTTTCGTCACGGACTTGGTTCTCCTCGGACGAGAGAGAGTCGCACAAAGCGCATTGTTACGCGTCACGAAGCCAAAATCAATCCCTCCGCTGTCTCGCCCTTTGGCTCATTCTCGAGATTGCTGGCCTTCATTTTTCCCCATATCCTCCGGGCTTTTTACCTCGATATGTACTCTCTGCTCTGTAAGGCTTGGGGCTATATATCGCGATCGGTTTCCCTCTTTCGTTTCACGCCAAAAATATATCCCTCCACCTTTCAATATCGCTCCGACGTATAGCAAATTGGTTTTTGTTTGCTACTGCTATACACACATTTCCAAATATTTATATTAACTTTTCTCCAACTCTATATTTCCATATGCGTAATGGAAGAGTATAATCGGCTTTAAAGTTACAGAGTTGCCAACTCTTAATTGTTTTTCGATTCATAGCTTGATTACCTGAAAACTCGATTGAAAAGGGTGCGCGAGAAATAGTAGAAAATAAAGAAAACAACAATTTATCTTCTATTATTTATGGTAAAAATAGGCTTTTTCATCACTTTTTTACAACTTTTTTTGTCTCTTGCCAAAAACCCACGTTTCAAATTCGCTATTGGGGAAATCAGTCGATTATTATTTCGCAAACACGGCGGATATATATATATCTACAAGGCTGTTAGACGAACCCCTCTACTCCAGATCAACTGAATTTCCCCGGAGGCAGTTTTTTCCTACCACGAATACGAGCTCAAATTCTTTGTTTTCGAGTTTTCACGATATAGAGACGTTTTTATGGTTCTCTTTTCTCTTCCCTTTTCCCATAAGCTTTTTTCCGTATATTTATACCCCACATACACAAACGCACGTACAAACGGATGAGTGAAGAGTGCACAAAGCGGCGAAGAGTGAATTCTCGAGATCAGATCGAGAGAAAACATTGCTGGAATAGAAAAAGCTAAGAAGAAATCGGTCTGGGTTAGCAAACGTGTCATACACACGGGAGACAGATCGCAGGTTTGCAAAATACTGCAGCTGTGTAAACTCGGCTTCATTCAATCAAGTTGTTGTTCCTTTCTCGTGGTAAAAAAGTGATCTTCTCGTCTTTTGTCCACTTGCCAAAACCACATTGGAGCAAAAGTGCTATTATTTGAGTTCAAAAGACCAGAGTTTTAGCCGAAAGTTATAAAACGTTAAAAAATATTGATCGAAATGTTAAAAATAACAATCTTATTGAGCTCTGAGTAAAAATATTCAATAAATAAAAATATGCATGTCGTGAAAGAAAAAGTTGTGGGAGTTTCCACAGGGAAACAAGTGAAACCGGAAAATTTCATTTTTCGATCGTGTTTCAAAAGTTTTTCCAATCTCTAGAGAGAGTTTACCGGATTCTGCCTGTGTTGTCTTTAATTTTTATTTTTCTTTTTCTTTTACGAAAGCTTTTTCGCGACAAAGGGCACGGAGTTATCCCGACGAAACTTTTGGTAGTATAGTATATATACTGCCTATACCGATCCTTGGAGAGTTCGGCTCAAAGGTGCAAGAAACAGAGAGAAGCGCGAATATAATCCAGCAAAGTTGCTTCCTCCTCTTCTCTTCGTCCTCTCTCCTTCTCTTCATAGAAAGCTGAGATTTCGCATCCTACGTCAGCTGTTTCAATAAATAATGCACTATCCGTAACTGCAAGGAAAAAAGGGGGCAAGCATATGTCCCTGAAAAAGTTTGAAACTCTTGCCCGATTCTGTATCGTCTCTCTCTCTCTCTCTCTCTCGTCTTCACTATTTCGTCTTATTTCCTCTTTTCGTGGTAAAATAAGAGTGTCACTCGAACGTGGATGAACTCCCACGGGGTGGAATCCATTCTCGCGTACCACTTACACGCGGCACCATTTTTTTTCTCTTTTTATTCTATTTCCTCGCGATATATTTTATTTTATACACTTTTCGTTCACCAAGACGTGCTCAATCCAAGAACCAAAAGTTATCTCTATATCTACAAAAATCTCCAAGAAAATCCAGACACTGGGCTTTCGTATATGTTTCGGTTCAAAACCACCTGAGGTAATCGTCGATAAACTTGCTTTTCAATCACATATGGCCTCTACACGTGACGTAGCATATAGAATACGAACTCCTGAGAAAAGCACGAAATATAAAAAAAAAATTTCTTCGCCAAACTGAAAGTAGTACATTCGACTCTGCACAAAATTTGTATAGTTTTTCGATATAATCATTCGCATGCGGAAATTATTTTACGGCTGAATAAATTCATTGCAGGGGCGACGTTTCCATACGGAAGCGTTAAATAAAAAGTCGAACGAATTACGTGTTTGCGGCTATAAAACAATGGAAGTTCTGGTGAGAAAATTTCGCATGCATTGAATTATTAAAATATAACAAATAAATTGAAATAAAATCTGTTACAATCGAAAATGGTGATTTATTTTCTTTTTCAGAAACATTGAAAAGTTTTCAACCGTATTTCAGGAACGCGTATAGAAATTTTCTTTTTTTTTTTTTTGCATAAAATTATTAGTGTTGAAGTTTTAAATTATCGTTCTCTATAAAATAAACAATGCATATAAATAATGATTTTATGCTTCAGCTGCTCATGTCTGTGACATAAAATCGGGTTTTCGGAGTGTTAAAAAAACTCATCCGCGAAGAATAACTAGCCTGTCATCCGCAGATTGCGGTATTCGAGTCAACGTCAATTTCGTTACACGTTACATTTTTTCACCATTTTTTGACGCTCTCAAAACAAAATTTCGCCAAGGCCGCGGGCCACTGATGGACAAAAAAAATGAAAAGAGCATTTACCATGTTATTCTCTATATAAACGATGCCAGCCAACGACTACAAAGTTAAAAATGCCGAGAACGAGGTAGGAATGATAGACAAAGAGAATTTAATGACCAGAGAGCACGAGAACAAAGTGAAGCTGGACCACGGATTGTGGATTTTCGAGAACCCCCACTTATTCACATGTGCCTCTCCATATACGGGTTATTCCAACCGAAATACACGGTGATATCGTCCGTATAGTTTTTTAGCGCCTTTTATCCGTTCTGCTTCATATTACGAACCTATTTTCTGACAAAGAGAAATAAATGCTCTTTCTGACGACTCGATAACACGTGAATCTATGCAAAATAATTGATCAAGTAAATGAAAAACACATTCAATATTTCCATTAAGAGCCAAAATTCTATATAAAATGTCTGATAAATGTTGTTCAATAAATTTTAAAACTAAATGAATATCGTTCATGTAGTTTACGAACTTTGAACGCTCTCGTGGACTTATTATCTCCTGCAAACACGTGTGTATGTGTTTTTAGTATTCGCTTTGATGAAACTTCTTTAAATTAAAACAAAAGATTGAAAAGATGAAGAAAAATATTGCGAAAGCCGAGTTTAAGGCTCCGCTTGATTTGGTCTGGAACGACACGTATATACTCTTGACGTATACTCTACGGCATAGTTTTGTCGAGTCAACTTCCGGGAATTTCAAACAGACGCTCGAATTCGAATGAATTCGTTCTCGTGGATAAATGAGAAAACTCAATGGAAAGCGACACCTATATATGTATATAGAAGAGAGAGAGAGAGGAACACAAACAAACACACACAACGTCTGCTCCTTTCTCTCTCTCTCGCTCTTGAGGGAGCAAACGTCAAAGTTCATAGGGGATACTATAGTATCCCTCTTGGTGCTGGACCTAGACCGGAGGACCATAACGAAGCAGTTTGGTCCCACGAATCATGCTCTGACGTTAAATTATTCGAACTAACGGGCGTTCGTGTCTCTCATGCGAGAAACCTATGTATTCATTTATATATATATATCTACACATATACACACTCGCATAACATCTATTACGGTTATATATATATATATATTTCCACACCATAATATCATACTCCCACGAGTAATGTATATGATACATCAATTTGTTTGTATGCGTGTGCAGGCACGTGTCACGAATATCTACTATCTCTCATGGTTGAGTGAGCATCGTGCCATTATCACGAATTGCTCTATCGTTGTCAAAAGTATATCCATGTAAACATATGACTTTTTTATGTACGCAATATGGGTGCGTGACAATCACCTTACTCGACTTATGCATTATTGCTTGAATATTACATTTTATCGTAATATTGATTAATTTTCGATACCAAATGTTCTAGATATTCTAGGAAAATGAAAATAAGCTGTAATAGATGCTCGGAATAGTAGTCGTGTGACAGTGTGACATTTTCAGACCTTCGTACAAAATCTATCGTTAATTTGATTTCCTCCAATTAATTGAATAATATCTTGTCCCCGATGAATGGCAGAAAAAGATTCGTGATCACTTTTCCTTTCAGAATTTTAAAGACTTACTTTCGTTCGGAGGAAAACGGTTGTTTGTGTTTCGGGGTCTTTTTTGGGAGGTTTGAGTTTTGGGAAGCCCTGTATAGCAGTACACGTATGTCGAGTAATCGTCTGGCGAAGTACCAGACAGGGACGAGACTGTAACGTCGCCCGCCGAGATTACCTGCAAATGTCATCAGCCTTCGATAATATATCGATACGGACCAGATTACCGGCCGTTATATATTTCGTAATACTGAACTGAGGGAAACTCTAGATTCACGAAACTTTTATCCAACTTTATGAGACCGAGGGAAATAACTATATGTATACCGACTGACGGATATTATTATGCACGTATATTCACTCCATTTTCAAAGTACTTGTCTGTCAAATCCATCAAAATCTGACCTCTTTCGTTACCTCGACAAACTTCCAACTTTGTCAGAGCCAATTGCATGTCCGGGGAGAAAGTCCCCCAAAAACGTAGCATCCGTGAAAAGTCTCTCGGGCACGAACTCTATCAGCCAGTCGGAGAAAATCAAAGAACTTTTCTTAAAGTTCAATTCAATGGAGTAACCGTCACCGGAAACTCTTCCGGAGTACAGATCCTGCGGAAAAAATTATCGGATGCTGACTAAGAACCCGCTGACTGCGGATCCCACAAATTATTGTAATTTCATTCCAATGAAAATGTGGATTTTCACAATTTGTGTATACGTAGAGTTGTAAACTCAAAACGATGATTTTTTTCGAAAATCTCTTCATCGAACAATTCATAACAAACCATTATGAGGTAGGAATGAATTTTTTTTACAATCGATAAAAGGAGACTTTATAGAAGTCTGAATATCCAGAGAAAAAGATGCATATGAGGGACTTGCTTTTCAACATTTGATTTTATCGATAAAAAGTAAGCAGCTGATGTAGAATATTACATCAATGGACAAAATTTGATATAGAAAAAACTATATAACGATAAATCGATCGATCATTTCGAAAAATAAACAGAACTAGGAAATGCACTTTGAATAGTACAAAGAGATCAAACTCGCAGAGCTTACATGCTCAACGTCGATCGACTCGGCATAAATTGTTCCGCAAGTGTTCGTATATAGTAATAAAAGAGTCCAAAAAGCATATATCTTCGATAGCGATTCGTTTCCGAACGGAAACACGTCAGTGCTTCAGTTGATCTAATTTCATCTCCCTTTTATCGTCTAGGAAAATATACATGGAGAACGCGCATCTATACCGATAGATGTTCATGGAAGATGGTGTCTCGTTTCATCAACGTGACTCATGTAATTTTAGTACACATTTACTCCGAGGTGTATGCATGCAAAGTAGCCCTGAGGCTGCTTTACATACATCCCCATATTATTTCGATTGGATGCAGACGAAATGACGTTAACTAAATAATTTTACATGTTGAATTTTGCAGGTTACGCCTCTTTGCTTGACAAATGTAGATGTCTATAAATATGTATACCCCATTATGTGTACGCCACAATTGTATCACGAAATTTCATATGGGAAGATCGAAACCACACGTGCAGCGTGAGATGGATAGACACAGATAGATAGAAAGAGAGAGAGGGAGAGAGAGGGAGAGAGAGAGAGAGATAAAAAAAGAGAACAGGACGAGGGAGCTTTGAATGGAGGTGTATTATTGATTTCATCCCACACACTACCTCGGATAACGTTCACTGCTCACCTCCAACACAAACCGTTCTTTCCCAACCTGATATCACTATATTAGCCAACGTATATATCAACTCGTATATACGTAAATATATGTATCAGAATATAATATATACAACAATATCTCACCAGGTATTCCCAGCAGCCATCTACACAATTTTCATCACCCTTCCCCCCTCCGAATCTTCACGATGCAGCAGTGTTTCTCCGTGACGATGTTGAAACCTTCCATATCCCCTCGACTTTTTCCCAACTACCCTTCGCGCTTTTCATGACTATACTAGAATTCCCGGTACACTATCTCAATTCGATTATTTCCCGGTGATTTTTTTGGTTTCAATTTAGTTTGTTCCATTTCTGTTTTTCCTCTTCAACAACTTTAAACCATTTTCCGGTGATAGGAGAGAGAGCACGCTGGGAATCTCTGCAGGGATATATCTAGGCCCGTGTGTTGTTAACGAATTTTTCGTTAAATTTCCGCCCCGGAAATTGCCATGAAATTGGTATATGGAGAGTGTTCACTTCATCGTTTCGATTAATTTCTCGATGAGACTTTTTTCGAGGGTTTATATAGTTTGGTTGACGATTCCATCAGAGATGTTCCAGTTTTATGTGTTGATTTTCGTGGGTTCGTTGTTAAATCATTTTTATGGTTTTCAATGTGAGATCAGATAATCTTCACCTCAAATCATTGATGTTGTAATTATATCACGAATTCAATTACAGTTTATATATTTATGACCATCTAATACCACCCTATAAAATGAAGATCGTAATTAAACTAATTACCGTGGATATTTATCGAATTTCACGGAGACCCTATTTGGATATCCAAATTCACGAACATCGAACATTTCAATTATATTCGGTCTATTTATGGACCCTTTGAAATGGTTTATGAATGAAACCATCTTATATTACCTTATGTTTCTTGCTAACGACCAATATACATATCATGTCAGGGATCAAAAGCAAACGTTTTTGACTACGAAAGGATAAGCAGGCGGATTTCTCTGCAAGTGTTCTACATTGCTGCTCCAATTGCTCTTAGGGAAGTGGGCTGCTCTTGAAAGACTGGAAAAAGTTTGTGATTGATATTAATTTCGGAAGCAATAAATAATGGTACAGAAATAATTTTTGTTTAGTTTGAATCGTTTTTTTTTTATCAGCTTTGATTTGGAAAAAACTTGGGGATAACCCCCAACGAAGTTATCGTACGAAATGTGGAACTACGGTTTTCGGAATACATCAAATTTGGAAAACCGCTTGATCGATTTGGATATGAAGGCTTAAGAGGATCGAGATGCAGTCAACTATTATTCAAAGTAATCTTAATCCGATTTTCGGTATTAATCCGCAGACAAAAGTTATTAACTATTTAGTATGCAAAATACGATTTCACCCTTTTTTGAACACTAAATACTTAAATCGACTCGACCGTACTTTGCATAATAGTTTTACTGCATATCCACTAACATTTTCATCCAAATCGATTAACCGGTTGACTGGTAGGGTATTTTCGAGTTTTCGTGCCAAAACTGATAGAAGCATATTCTTTACCTGATTGATTAATCGAATAGAGCCTACCAAAAAACAGTTATGTATAATTTTTCGTCCAAATCGATTGAAATTTGAGAAAGTTATTCAAGTTTGTACATATATGATACAATACCAGAATTGGCGCAGTTTTTTTTTGTACGTTTATGATACAATACCAGTCAACCGGTTAAGCGGTTTTCGAAATTACATTAATACCGTTTGGAAGACGATAACTCCATATTTAATGCAATAACTTCGCCGCTAATGGAGTTATTCCCAAGTTTTTTTTTTCCAAATGAAATCTGATAAAAAAACGATTTAGTCTAAACCAAATTAATCTCTTTACGATTAATTAAAGCTTCGCAAATAAATTTTGAAAAAAAGCTTTTTTTCAGCCTCTCAAGGCTAGCTTATCCCCTTAAATATCTTCTTAACCCATCGATGATGTTATTTGTCAGTGAAAATTACCATACTGGCGAAAGGTATAAAAAATAGATAGATGACGAGGTTATATGGGAGTGAATGCTCGCGCGCATGGACAGAAGCAGTGAAGCATCGATGTGTTCGAAAATAACCAAAGAGGGAAAACTTCCGACGTGTGCCGTATATGCAAAATATGGTATAATGTGAAAGATGAAAATCCTTTGATATTTAAATGACATTTTGCGGAAAAACACGCGTTATTGATCCCGGAAGGAAAAGGTAATTCTTTGAAAAAACTCATCGGTATATAACTCGGGAATGCATCCAAGTCTGCACCCCTTTTTTCCCTCGAATGTCTTTTTATCAATACTTATGCATATAGAAATTATTGTGATAAAAATGTAAATCAGGCAACCGACAGAGATGGGTACGCGATCGTTGTGTGGCTTTGGTGATTTCCGAAGTTAAGTAGCCTCGGGTGAAGTTAGTACTTGGTTGGGTGACCGCTAAGGTAGACACTAGCTCGTAAATCGATCGCTCAGCAGGATGCAGCTTTCCTGAGTTTCTGATGGTGCTAACCAACTAAAAGTCGATAAAAATATAGTCGCCTTTATCGGCCGAGTTTTCTACAGTTTCCCTTGGCCCTCGTACGAATGCGATAAAGTAGTGCATTAGGAAAGATTGGCTGTGGGCAACACTCTTGGGGAGTCTCACAGGAACATGGGAGTTAGTAAAGTGGAAGAAGATTGAGGCTAAAGTGATAGGATGTGCTCGTAAAAACCCGCAAGGAACATGAAAAAAAATCTTAATCAGGCACAAAATTTTTATCTCTATTTATTTTGACTACAATATTACAGAAATAAAAAATAAATTAATACCCATACCAGAAACCGTTTATTCCACATGATTATCTACTATTCATATTCATTTCCCCATAAAATTATGGTGAATAATTTGGAATTTGCATTCTTAATTAATGTTAACATCTTTTCTAGCCTCAAGTTCTTTACCAAGTTTTGCATGAACCAAGTAAGGTAGAAAAGACCCCTTTCCTGCTCTGCCTCGAATACGTAATGAAGTCAGAATAATTGGATGGTAACGTAAAATAAAAACTTTTCTGACCTATATTTCCGACATGCAATCAAATCACACTTTGAAAAAGAGTTCTTAAATACTCCAACGATGAAAGGGGCTCGTGAAAGCTTCCTGTATAGAACCACTCGTTTCCTCTCTTTCTGCCCTTATTTATCTTTCACTCGATTCATCTCAAGCACAAACGTATACAGGAACTCTCCATCCTCATTTCAAGTGATCGGCATTAGCTTCATCATTTCATTGTTTTTCGATTAAGAGAATTTTTCCTGTTGCTTGTCAGAGAAACCTCTTCGCAAAGGGGAATATAAAGAGGGCTGCGAGGGGTCAAAAGTTCGGCGAGTTTGATCAGGCACATATAGGCAAAAAGGAGAGAAAAACTTTTGTTCCAACTCGTCGAGCTCAATGGACGGCAATATCGAGAAAGTCGAGTGGGTGACCGAGCAAGTTCGCACTCGAGTGCATCTACGAGGAGGGGCAGAGGGAAAAAATAGAGGGGTTGAAAGGTACTCTTGATCGGAGGTCGTATGAACACTGCAAGGTCTTGACTTTTACTATACATATGTTTATGTATACATATACCTGTGTACATGCAGATTTTTTGCACATAACTTCGTACACAGGGTGACTCGAAGCGAGCTTCATTCTATTGTCATTCGGCTGTGAGACATCCTGCTTATACTTCTGCCAACAAACATAAAAACACCTATGTCCACTGGTCGAATAATTCGAGCTTCAAAATTGTGAATTGTCGAATTTGTACCAGTTTACTTGTTTTGCAAAAAGAAAATTCCAAAATATTTCATTATCTATTCATTGCTATTTCACCAGAGACCACAAGCACATTTGATTTATCGTTGAACATGTCCTTGCTATCTTGCATTCCAACGTAGAACCTGCCATGAAGGAAAAGCAGTCCTTTTTATGTGGACCTTTTATTTTCTTCTACCTGCCTAATGAAATAGGAATCACTCGCAAATAATGAATATGGTGCTCGTTCAAAGTGTAAATGAAAATTATAATTAGCAAGCATGAAACTGTAGCCTTATACGATTCAGTGGAAAATTCCACGTGCTCTTGGTGTATGGGTTAAATTATGATCTGAGGAACAGTTTCCAAGTTACGAGGGCACAGACCGACAAACTTTAACACACATGCGCTTCACATTAAAGTGAAATGCATACCCAAGTGGAAACTTAAAGCTACTTGTATGCAGGTGTATAGTTGCTAGTTGCACTCGACCCTGCGTAGGGTAGTCGTTGCAAAACTCGTTAGTCCCGGTGCTTATACATAATTTAGCGATTTCTGGACCTCTACAGAAGACAAATTAGGTACCAAAAATTGAATAAATATAGAAATTTGACAAACGATAATGTTATTCAACATTATCCACCCGATGATCAGCTAACAGTAAAATCAGATTTGCAGCTAATGAACTGAATGTTAATGAAAACAAGTGCACTCTTGAATAAATCATTTTTATCTTATCAGATGTTGGACAGTATAAAAGTCAGTGGATACAGAAATGTAAATTGAAAGGGCATTGTAGCGGTTGTTGCACATTCATGTCACACAGTACATTGTTTGACAGTTGCGCTCCCAATTCATTCCACGTTGAAACCGGGTCAACAAGTTTAATCGAACCCATCGATACTTTCGGAGAGACAACAATCCAAAAATGTTATTATATTTGACATGTGGAGGTGGTAAACTCGTAAAAAATCTGGACATGTATAATTTCGAAACCAACTGGTAAACACATCAGTTTGTTGAATGCAAAATACTCGACAGCGAGCTTGGAATATTCGATGATGGATCTCGTTGTGTCGGCATTTCGAAATCACGTTGATACATCAGGGACTATTTTTATTTCAAATAAATACCATTTTTGAAAACATCGTTAAATTATTATGCATGAATTAACATGTAAACAAGCCAATGTGAAGGTAGTCGTTAATTAGTTTATTGACTAACTTACAAGAAAGACAAATGTTCCGTGCAGAGAATCTAGCATTTATTCAAACATCGTATTTATAATTATACACGTGTTTGTACACAAGTCGAAAGGACTTGACTCCCTTGAGATAATTGCAGTATTCTCCATTGTCTTGGAGGTGAGTGCATCAAAATGTAAATGCAAAAGTACTTGCACACCCACTTAGTTGTATATACGGCATACTTTTGGCTCTATATACATACGTAGTTGAGTTTTCGAGGGAGCCAGAGGGAGCAAGCGTGATCAAGAGTTTCGGTACGGTCGTAGAGAACGGTTACTGGTAGAGGGTTAATCGGGAGAATGTAAACACGCCGGAGGTTGTTCCACGTTAATTCGCTTGTAGCATCGCTTCCCCTTTCTCATTTTCCGTTACGGACCTCTTTCTTCGCTTCTCACTGGCCTCGACCAACCTCCATTTTCTCTAACACAAACACAGACACACATGTACCTACGTCGACCTTGTGCACCCTATGCAACGCTCATCTACACAGGTGAAAGTCAAGTCCTCTCCAACATCCAGCCGTGTGCTCTTTCCACATGCACACAATTCTCCCTATCGATTAACCTATAGTCAAGCTTTCCTAGTAAAAAGCGGAAAATATAAGAGCGAATGGACTAAACTAGTGCATGCATCATACTCAAGAGCGAACTCTCGAAGTACAAAAAAGTTATGGATAATCGAACGTTTAATCGATGGCCTGTTCGTTGCTGGGAGAAATTAGAAATTATCAAAGGGTGTCTTGAAAATTTATGAAATCCAAGAGTGATTATCAACAGAAAAGGAAGACGCGACCAATTTTGGTTAAGAAAGTTTTGACCAGAACCGAATTTGTTTACAATATAAATGCAATAACTTTACTGGCAAGAAACGCTGGCTCGCTAGAAAAAAATTACAGTCGGCTAAGTATTAGTCCAGCTTAGTAGCCCAGCGTCGCCTCAACGGTGTTGACGGTTGGCCAATCATTAGTTTCCTTACCGGGCGATGACCGAAAACCGAAATGATAACTTAGGTCGTACGATGGGGGCCTGATATACATCAATTATTGTTACTACGTTTATGGAAGATTATTGATCGCCTTGTCGGCTCGATGGATTTGGCGGCATAAAGCGCCAGGAGTTTTAATTTTGGGCATAAGAATTTAGTGAAAAATGAAATGTGAAAAAGTATTTAAAAAGATT